>JAVIXY010000083.1:0-156579 GCA_033030565.1 Fusarium nematophilum
AGGGCCTTATCAATCAGTACTGCTTGTTGAGAAGTCTGCAAGAATGGCGTCCAGACTCAGATGCCCGAGTCTCTCAAGCCAACTGTCGAAGCGTTGGAGGAGTATGGCCAGCACAAGATCGCCGTCGACTGGGTTCCCGACGAGGGCTACAATTATCTCGACATCAAGTTCAGCAACAACTTTAGCTCGACCCTCACGCCATGGGTATGGGAGAAGATCCAGCATGTCAAAACTGTAAAGGGGTATTAGCACCAAGAAGAAAGAATTATGTATACATACTGGGTAGTAGCCGATTCCAACTTGAACGTGGCCTTTCTCAACGTATCGGGAGCTTCTGCATGGGGAGAAGTCGAAGTGAGGATTACCGTTTACGAGTTTGGGTCTCGTCTCGAGTTGAGTGAGAAGATGTATAAATTGAAGAAACAACAAACTGATAGATAGGAGTGAATGATAGTTGGCCCAACAGTTAGGCATCGCATCAGGTCTAATAACTTGCTGGTACTGGAATTATAGTAGTACCTAATATGACCAAGGAGGTTGTCTCAATCTTTTCGTCTAAGGGAAGGAACTATCTGTAAATGAAGAATCCCGTGCAGTCCTCCTTGAGGCGCAATCTATGTATATTAATATATACTACATGAAACATTGCGCAACTAGTATATCTCTCGAATACCAATGCCCTGTCGTCTTACAGAAGGAGCTTTATTGATCCTGGAAAGATGACTACGTAGAATGGCAAGTTGAGCAAATACAGCCATTCAACATGGTAACCAGGATAGCCTCAGATTGACATTTAGAATCCAATGTACCGCCAGCCGAGATCAACCTGCTGCTGGGTAACACCTCCCTTCATCGCCCGACGCTGTTCCTCAGGAGTGCCGCCCAAGAACCTATTCATCCACCTGACGTGGAAGCGGTAGACAGTAATGACTATAAACTGAGCAGCGGTGCAGCCAAGCACTGAGATCATGGTCAGCCAAGCCCTCAGCAACGTCCAGTAGAATCGAACTTACAGCATCCAAAGGCAGCGTAGTAGTGAGGAGGGCCGTAGTAGAGATAGCTTCCCCAGATGTTGGACAGTCCTCCAATGGCGTTGAGCATGGCGACTCCGGCAGCTCGCTTGGGGTATGGCCGAGCCATGTGCAGGTTGAGGGTCTTGTATAGCATGATTTGAGGGCCGGCTGGACATCCAAGTTAGAAACGCTCTGTGCGTGGGGACTTGTACTGACAGCAGGCGGAAGGCATTAGCATCATGGCAAAGTAGCGAGGCCCAGTTTTGATGGTGGCGATAGCAACCACGTAGGCGACTACCGCAACACCCAGACAAGCAACGATGATGGCGTACATGGCGTTTTTGCGCTATCAACTGTCAGCACCTTTCACACAAAATGGCCCGGGAACTTACATCGCTGATGTACGAGATGGTGTAAAAGATCATAGCCGCCAGCACATAAGGCGGAGCGGTCAACAACATGGTCTCGATCCTAGCATAGCCAAGCGTCTGCACGATAGAAGGGAAGAAGTTCACAATCGTCCCCATCGCCTGACTCATGCCCATGCACCACACCAGAGCCCAGATCTTGGGATCCAGGCACGCCTCCTTGAATCCTCCCATGGTAGTCGTGTCCTCGTTGGCCTCGCCAGCGCCAGCCTCCTTCTCAAGTCTCCAGACGGCAAAGTCTCGTTCGATGGGCTTGAGCAGGCGGGCGTTGTGAGGGTACTCGGGCATGATCATGGCGAAGATGAGGCCACAGCCAATAGTGACGACTCCTTCACTGCTAAAAGTCAGACTGGGGTAAATGGAATATCTGGAGCTCACTCACACAATGAACAGCCATCTCCAGCCGGCAATTCCGTGCCGCCCATCCAGAGTCAGGCAAGCTGCGGCGACGAACCCGCCAAAAGCGCTTCCAAGCATTTGGAACATGAAGAGGGCGGCAAGACCCTTGCCGAGCTCGTTCTTGGTATACCAGGCACTGAGGAAGTAGATGACGCCGGGGAAGAAGACGGCCTCTGTGACTCCCAGGAAGACTCGAACGACCAAGAGAGATTCGTAGCTTTTGACCGCTGCGGTGCAGGTACTAACAGCTCCCCAAAGGACGGCGGCAGAGCAGATGTCTATGAAATGTTGGCTACATTGTAGACCCAGCGTTGGGAACTGACTTACAGAAGCCAGGCCGGGAGATCTTGGTCATGATGAGGTTGGATGGGATTTGAAAGGGGATGTAACCGACTATCAAAAGGAGTTAGCAAGATATCCATAGGACTGCATGATCACTTACCAAAGAGGATGGAAATGGCCGTGGCAAACTGAGCAGAGTTCATTCCCAAGTCATCCATGATGCCATACACCTTTGTTGCAGCGAGCGCAGACCGATCAACATAGTTGAGAATGTACAAGATTCCCATGATTGGCCTACAAATATCGTCAGTCATGAACTCCACCACGCGAGTCTCACTTACATGATGACAATATCCATCTTTCGAACCAACCTATTCTCAAGCTTCTTCAACTCTTCCTGTGTCATACCTCGCAGGCTCTCTGGGGTAGCAACTCCACCATCCCCGTCCTCAGCTCCCGGCTTCGCAACCTCCTCTTCACCGCACTGACCGACCAGGTCGTCGTCGAGCTTCTCGGGGGAAGTCATGATTCCAGATACTCAGCTGACAAGTGATGAAACGCAAGAGAGAACTGATCAAACTGCTGGACATGTCAACTTGCAGATGCACAAAGGTCGATCGTTTTATCAACCTGTCAAAACGTATCAGCCAGTCACTGGACAGGCCCCTTTCCCCGCGTTTAGCCACGGTCCCTGGCAGTGCCCTGGGACTCGAGGCGATGCCCGAAATAGCAAGCTTAGCCGATCCTGCCGACCCGGGTGAAGCATTACCCTACGCTCGGGACGAGCTTATTACATGGGGCTTGGCCTGGTCATAGACAGGGACGTAGCCAAGGTTCGCTCATGCCAAGAGACATGGTAGGATCGAGCGATAGGGTACTTTTCGGTCGACTCTTTGGCGGCCAGCACTGTCTAGAGTTACGACTATTGCTTTTTCTTATTGCCTGATTAAATCATGGCGGTTCGGGGAAGAGAAAATTTCGGGCATGTAGCGGACTATGTTTCGTAGTAAAGGTTTGCATTGACTGGAGTTTACGAATGAAAGGACAGACTCTGTTGAGCCGCTCCACACTCCCACGGTACGGTTATATTAGCCACCATGTCTGACACTCCCCAAATCATCTTTAGGCAAACAAACCCATAATAATTATATAAATACTCCAGGTTTGAATCAAAAAGCCATAACAGATTGAAAAGGGAAGGCCTAGAAAGAGCGGCTTACCCTAGACCGTCATATACACCTCCGTTTTCTGGCCCCGAACACTTGATTTCTCAATCGGCACAAGACGGCAAATCTGCCGTCCCTATCCCACAGACTTCGAAACGACCTGCCTTCTCCGACTAGGCCAGCTCTTCAGCACCAGGTCATCCCAATACGGAAGCATGCAGCCGACATGTGGAGCCAAATGATTCCACTACAAGGTTCTCCTCACAATCCTCCTGATAGTCCCATCAAGCAGCAAGTCCTGGGACTCTGCTGCTGTTGATCGTGGGGAAAAGGTATCCGGGGGTGGACCTCGGGAATGGGTTTATTCTTAATCCCGGGACTACTAGTCGGAATCTCTAACTCGAATAGGTGAAGCCGGGGAGAAAATGGGGGTGGCGCTGTGATCTCGTGCGGAGGCCTTGATTGAATGGAGGAATGGATGGGGAGGTGTTGTCAGCATCCAGCATGTACTTGTTTGCTTTCGACTGTTTGAGGAATCCACTGGGGTCTGGTGCCTACGTCCTCAAGGCAGGATGTGCAGCCGACCTGGAGGCGGAGGGTTATGCCCGTCAAAGATACTGTAAACAAATCCATACTAGGATTGTGATCCATCACCATCCAACACCTTGGCAGCAACATGGTCGGTCATGTGATCATTCCGCTGATCCCCCAACAAGCCTCCGTTCCTCGGAATACCCCCGACGAGACGCATCACGGCCGACGGATCGCCCACCTCCAATGCCCTGTTGATTGTTTCTCTTTGGGTCTTCTGGTCTCATTGCCCATCTCCGCGGTTCCCCCATGGACGCCTCTCCGCCCTTAAGAAGCGCTCGCTCAAAGACAGGGTGCCTGACTTGCAGGTGAGAATTGAAGAGATCTCGGCTATTTTCTCGACCTCAAGACTTACCGTCGTCAGGAACCGCAAGGTTAGGTGCGATGAGCAGCGCCCAAGATGCGCTCACTGCGAACGCCTCAACCTCGAGTGCAGATGGCGCCCGGCCCACGCCAATGGCACCAGGTGGAGGGTCTTTGTCGGTCCACCGCCCGGCGTCTCAGCAACCAGCAATGGCCAAAGACACAGCGTAGAGGCTACGAACCCGCAGACAAATGGATCCTCGCCAAATGCGGCACCAGAGCCCGTGGAGGCCGCGGCTGTACCGCAGACCGACGGGACAAGGCCCGTTGACAGCAATGCCTGGAATCAGAGCCCGGTTGTCATCGACGAGCTGTTTGATTATGCGAGCTTCATGTGGAATACCAACAGGGGCTGGGGATATCTCAGTCCTGATGCGGGTGCACAAGTGAACGACATGAGCTCCACGAGTGACTTGATGGTATGTGTGGTCTGAAATTTAGGCATTGATGCTCACGATGACCAAGGACCCCTGGGCTTGTGTATCCAACCCGGCAATCAACCCAAAGTTGACACCCAGCTCTACAGTCAACTTGGACGGCCGCGGCGACATGACAACCAGGGACATTATCCCCATGGGCCAAACCAGCGCACTTCACATCCCAGAAGACTCGAATCTCATCGACTACTTCATCCGGACCGTCGTCCCGCCAATTCTAGCAGAGGTGGAGAGCCAGAAGCGCTGGGCGTCCATGCGCCAGGTGATAATATCCATGTCCAACGCCTCAAGCATGGTCAGATACGCCATCCTCGCCTTCACAAACCTGCTATACTGCCGAGAAGTATCGTGGTACACGTCGCCGAATCCCTACTACGAGGACGCACTGAAGGAACTCATGGCACTGGAAGAAGTCGGTTCACAGTCGCGGCGTGACTTGAGACAGGAACATCTCGCAACCATCTTCTTTCTCTGCTACGTGGACATTCTCGACGATCGGATGGAGAGCGCCCATATGCACCTGCAGCGCGCATTCGACATCTTCCAACGTGGCAAGCAATACGGTTTCCGGGCCGTGGAAATTCGCCTCCTTTCTTGGATCCGACTGCTCGATGCGAGAGCCGTCTCTGCCGGGGGAGAAGGTCTCTTCCTTTCCGATAATAGCGAGAGTCTGATCGTCCAGCCATCTCCAGGCCGTGCAAGCGAGGCCGAGCCCAGCGAAGCAGGTCGAGACGAAGTCCAAGAGTGGGACACTGAGGATGTCCTATTTCAAGTTCTCTATCACCCGGGAATCAACTTCTTCCAGAAAGTCCAGAGCTTCATGGGCCGGATATCAAAGATAGACCCGTGGCACCGCTCCCGGGGCACAGTCGAGGATGAGATAGAAGTCATGCAGATCGCGTCGCGGATCCTCCAAGACCTTCGAGATCTATACGACGACAGACCTGTATTAATGGACCACGCCGTCGAGGGGAGACTCACCCAGAACCACGTATCCGCCAGCCTAGCCATCGCCATCACCCGCGCCTTTCGGACATATCTATCCAACTACCACGCGAGCAAGATCCACCTCCACCGCGTGGCATATAAACATCTACCCCTATCCCGGGAGTCGACGGGGGCACTGACGCAGATCCGCCGCCTGACGAAGCTCCTCGTCGAGGATCTAGAGCCAGAGGCTGTGCTCCCCGTCAGCCAGCTCTGGCCTTTACTAATGCTAGGATCTGAGGAGAAGGATCCCTCCGAGAGGGATTGGATCAACGAGCAGATTCTAAGGATGCAAAAGGTAGCTACAAACGCGAGTATCACGGCCCATGTACTCCGGGAGGTTCAAGCACGACAAGACGCTGGCAAGGAGAGGGTGGACATCCGCGCAGTCATGCACGACGTATTTGATACCTGTTTTGCAATAATGTAGCCTAATTAAATATCTAAATGCTACCGTTCTTCATGAGATGCTTATTCACTGGTGTCAGTGGTTCCTTGCCTGATAACACCGCCATGACATTCTTCATCGACAACGCCTCGAATCCGCTCGTAGTTTCAAACGCACCGCCCGCGTTATGAGCTGTCAGAGTAGCCCTCGGGCACTTCCGCAGCCGGGCACTAACATTCGGCTCGTGCTCGTGGACGTCGAGGCCCACGGCGTAAATCTGGCCACTGTCCAACCCGTCCGCCAGCGCCTCCTCGTCGATGAGAGTGCCCCTCGCAATGTTCACCACGCGGATTCCCTTCTTCATCTTTGCTATGCGTTCCGCGTCAAGGAGCTTCCTCCCGCCTGCTCCAGGCGTAGCAACGACGACGCAGTCCACCTGACCCAGCATCTCGTCAAGATCGGGTATCCGACGTGCACCGCCGAGCGACGCCTCCTGCTCTGGACTCTTGTCTATCACATCGTTGTATACGATGCGCATGTCAAAGCACCGGTATGCCTTTAGCGCAATCCGGTAGCCAATGTTGCCCAGCCCGATGACGCCCAGGGTGTGGCCGGCTGGGTTATGCGCTCCGATGGGCGCATTGCGGTGAGCGTCCAGGAACTCGTCCACGTCGCCGCTCCGAGCAGCCATGTTGCTCCACTGCAGGTTTCGGAAGACAGAGATGATGTGGTATATCGCCGTGTCAGCTACAGCTTCGGAACTCGCTGCCGCGCCGTTGCAGTACAGGATCCCCGAGTCTGCGAGGAGGTCGACATCAGCCCAGTCGTAGCCGGCGCCAGCTGAAGCAAAGAGCCTCAGCGACTTGGGAAGCAAGGGCACCATCTCGGCGTCCCAGCGGCCCATCTCGCCGCCCGAGTTCCAGAAGGGGCGGAAGACGGCTTGGAAGTCGCCCCATTTGCGGTCTCTGAGGGCTTGCAGCCAGGCATCTCGCTGTCTCTCCTCTAAGGACGGCCGGGTGATGTTGAAGGACTCTTTGAGCTCCTTGTAGAGGTCGTGGTTGAACTCGATTGGGTCTCCGAGATGGAGGATGGTAGGCTTTGCGGGATCAACGTGCATGGTGTAAGATAGAAGGTTACTGGGCTTGTGAGGGAAAGATTGTGAGCGGGACAGGGAGAGAAGACTCGGAGGTTCGAATTCTGCTGTCTTGAAGAAAAGAAGGGGAGAGTATTACCATCATGACACCTCAAGTGATCGTCGATGTCGGGCGTCAACCCCGCATGCCACCATCCCGATCCTCCCCCCACGCCCAAGCCTCGCTCGGCAGCGCTAACTGCAAACGAAGGGAATCCGGTCGGTTGGCGGATATGCGGGATGACCTGTCTTGCCTCATTTAGTAATCCGCGACGGTACCGAGTATCCATGCAACTCATGAGAGGATCCCGACTCCGAATAGGTCAAGCCGGCATAGAGGCGAATGCTACACCCTCTCAAGGTAGCCATCGAGAAAAAGGACAAGATAGCAGAGTCCCTTATATTTTCTCCAACTCCTTTTCCTCTTCTGCAGTTCACCAACTCACCGCGCATCCCCATCGTCAGCCTCTTCCACAATGGGCTCCCGTCCAGCTAACGCCTCGAGGCCTTACCCTCCCGGCATCCATGTCCCCAGTCTGACCTGGTTCCATGGAACGCCCGAGCAAGAAATCGACTGGGACCTCCAGCGACAGCACCTCGAATTCCTCGTCAAATCCGGGCTGCACGGCATCGTCATCGCCGGCACAAACGGAGAGGCAGTCACCCTCAGTCAAGCCGAAAAGGCCAGACTGATCCGCCTCACACGAGAGATCGCCACCGAAGCTGGACGCCCGGATCTCCCCGTCACAATTGGCTGTGGTGGACAGTCTACGCAAGACGTCATTGCAGAGACGAGACAGGGTGCACAAGCGGGCGCGGACTTTGCATTGGTGTTGACGCCGAGTTACTTTCATTTTGCCATGACTGACGAAGCCATTGTTACATTCTTCCAGGAGGTAGGGTGGACAGCCCCTTGAGCTCTCGATTTGCTATAGCGATACAAGTCTAACTTGTATAGCTTGCGGATGCCAGTCCCATCCCCGTTGTGATTTACAACTTCCCTGGTGTTGTTGCGGGCTTGAACCTCAACTCAGAGATGCTCGAAACCCTCGGCCACCACCCCAACATTGTCGGTGTCAAGCTCACTTGTGGAGGCATCGCCAAGGTCGCCCGGATAAGAGCCAACTTTGAACCCGACGAGTTCTGTGCTCTCGCAGGGCAGAGCGACTGGCTCGTGCCAGCCCTGGCTGTAGGCAGCACCGGCGTCATCACGGGAGTTGCAAACTTATTCCCCAAGGTCTGTCAAGCATCAGTTCATAGCACTCTCACGGTTCTGACTGCTGCACAGTTCTGCGTACAAATCTACGACCTATACACCTCAGGCAAGATCAAGGAGGCTGAAAAGGCCCAGTTACAACTGGCTGAGATGGAATGGGGCTTTGGCAAGGGCGGCATCAACGGGACCAAATGGGTTGTGGCCAAGATCCGCGGATACCCTGCTGACAAGTGCCACTGTCGAAGGCCTTATCCGCAGTATACCGATGCCAAGCAGCAGGTCTGGATATTAGAGACTTGCAGCCCTTTGATTGGTCCTGAGAAGGCTCTATAGCAATAGAATTAGAGTACAGAATTGAGGGAATAGATAACAATCTCCCCGCCTTTGCCCAGATCTGGTAGTTTGTCCTGGCTTTTGAATCGTGAAGCTTGACTCTTTAATAAGGGCCGAGTTAGATTCCAATTCCCTATGTAAGTCGACGAGCAATTCCTGTCATAAACTGGAACCCATCTACTATTCCAGTGGTTTTCGATAGTGATTAGTGAACCATGGAGCATACGTCTGCAACAACACACATCCAAGGGCTCCTCTGTTTTGGAAGCGACGGTTCATCCCATCAAGGCATTCGGCAGAGTATATGATTACTAGGTTAAGTGTGTTGGCTCATTTTACCCCAAGCCACTGGTTTGTTTCCTGGACGGCGATAAGCCTTGTACTACAATGATAACCTTAGATAGCAGTCCCTTATAGCATTTCCCCTTCTCTCTTGAATTCCTTCGTTCACCCATGCTGGAATCCGCATGGCTTATTGTCACCGCGAACTCGTACACAATCCAGACAAACACTGGCCTTCTTTTCCATCCTTTCCAATCGACCAAGAAGCGTGTCCTTGTAGGCTGGGGCTTGATGAGTATAACGATCACCCCCCCAGTCTCCCGCATGAAACGTTAGGCCCAGATCTTCGGTTGGTACGGCCTTCATTTCGTCAATGACTTTCAAGAGCGGTACTTGAATCATCCCCAATGGTCCATAATTCGAGCGAAGCAAGCCACACTTCTCGGCATGCTTCTTTCTCCAACCGCATGAACATGCCGCTTCTGACCAGTCGAGTAATAACTGACCGACATCAGCTCGCATGGAAGCCCTTCTCTCTTCCATAAGGTCTGGGGACAAGTCAGCTGAAGATTGAGGCTTTGATATACCGTCGGGGCTATTCCATACAGAATGCTTTCGGAGGCACAACTTCATTGATGTTCTTGTCATCAAGAAGAGGCATGTAGGACCCTGCATAGCGGAGTATGAGGTCGAGGCTACGAGCCGCAAAGGCGTTCATGTCGCAGAACAAAAATGCGGCAGCCATGAGATACCCCATGCTCACCGAGCCTTCCTCGCCTTTGGGTTCCAGCCAGGATGCCCTCGCGTACTTCAGGGCGACAACGAGATCGTACTTGTCAGCCAAGATCCCGAGCTGAAGAACTTGTAGAGGTGCCAGAGCATCCGGGACGTCAGAATTTCGGTGGTGGATGACAAGACAAGCCAGGCGCATCGTGTCGGCGTCGTCCTCGACCAGGGGGACTTCCCGAGGAGACTGATCCGATAGCCCCTGGCCTTCGCTCCAGTCGGAACCGAACATGACGTTGAAGACTTTGGAGGCGGCGCGGAGGCACTGCGAGTAGACTCTCAGTCGCATCTGCTCTTCTCCGACGACAAGCACCACGTCGCCATCAGGGGCGATGTCTTCAGTAGAGCTTAAGGGCTTGAGTTCTTCTGTGTCCATCTTCAAGGATGACTTTCGAGTATGGACGATAGTTCATCTGTGAGGTATCAGGTGCAGAGGAGTGCTTTTAAGTGTTGGGGAAATGATTGTGGTGAATGAGTGATGTCATCACTCATGCGGGAGGCCGACCATCACACATAGGTGTGGACTTCCGGACAAGTCGGTACCACGAGTGAATCTTCAGCGCATATCGAGGCCCGGTCTTAATCCAGTCGAGACGCTGCCGAGTGTTCTAATGCATCAAGCCGAATTTGTATGTGCAGCTTTCCGTGACTTGTTTGCCCCCCTCTCCCAACGCATCCCATGAAAGGCAGATTCGACACAGCTCCAACCCACAGCTCCAACCAGGTGGGCCTAAGGGGAGAATAGAGAGTGTTCTTTGAGACTAAATTCAGAGGTATCATTAGTATTTTATTTAATATTCAAGCAACAATCAAACAGAGGCTTAATAACGAGTAATCCGAGCTGATATTCCCCTTCGCCCATTGAATCTTACCACCCAGGTCCCATGCCACACCCTCACCTGGACAACATCTCCTTCATCGTCTTCATAAACTCATCCGTCCTCGTCACAAGCGTCATATGGCTATCTCCTTTCATAACCCTCAACTCCGCCTCCGGCATCAACGCCAATGCCTTCTCCGCCATCCTCAGTGGAACATTGGCATCCAAATCACCATGCCAAAACACCATCTGTCCCTTCTCAACCCTCACATCCTCCAGCTTGAATCCCCAGTCACTCCCGTAGAGCCTCGCCTCCCACGCAGCTGCGTAACTCCCATTCTTTATCGCCTCCCGCATAGAGCGCAACAACACCGCCCTCATCTCTGGATGAGACTCCCACATGTCTCTATCGATACCAGGACGCGCCTTGAACTCCTGATCCATCATCTGCTCCAGCTTCTCCGGGTGCTCCTCGTCCCTCACCGCAGACCCGAGCTGCCCGTCCATCACCCATCCCAGGAGACCGGTAGCCCACGGCGCGATCCAGAGCATGAGGCGCGTCTTGGTCAACATCCCTGATGTGCCAAACGACGACGGCATCAACCCAGCGATAAGGCCGACGCCGACTAGACGATCACGGGGTATCGCTCTGAAGCAGGCGATGGCATATGGTCCGCCACCTGAAACACCAAGGAGAGCGAATTTTCCAATAGATAGATGATCAGCCAGCTCCAGGATATCACTAGGGTAGTCTGTGATGCTCCGTCCAGGCTGAAATGTAGAGGCGCTGCTCCCCGGCCGCGACGGAGCGACGATGCGCACTCCGTGCTGGATTGCCGCGCCGTTGACTTGGTATGCCTCATGGTGAGACCCTGGAAAGCCGTGAAGGTAAAAGACGGTTGGCGCAGTAGGGTCGTCAATTCCATAGACTGCGTAGGCGAGCTGCCTGCCGTCGGACAGTGTGATAGTTCTGGTCTCGTAGTCGTCCATCTTGGTCTTTTCGTGTTGAGTAGAAGAAATGCGCTGGTGAAAAAGGTGAAAAGTGGCAGGGGAATAAATAGACAAATAGCTGAGGTTTACCAGAAATATTTTCTCTGTACACGTAGCTTCAAGGCAGTTTTCTAATATATAAGCCAGCGTTAGGGAGTGACGAGCCCAGACGCGTAATCCATGTCGAGCGGTCGCCAAAGGATTCGTCACAGCCATGGCACCTTGGCGAACCGTCACGTGGACCAGGGAACAGCCCTGATGAAAACAGAGACGACGGGAGCCAGAGACCTGATAGATAAAATTGAGGCATCATAGTATTTATATAAGTCGTATCATCGCTGAAAGAAAAAAAAATTCTTTCTTTTCTATAGTATTTCACTTAAAACCACTATCTAAAGGAATGGCTACTCAGAGGCTGGCGAGAGACTATCGCTCTATTAACTATCTAACGGAGGGCTTCCTATATATATCGAGAAAATGCCCTGGCCTTCAGGCAAACCTTAAGGATAGATTTATAGTTCAGTGTCCTCTATAACCGCTAGATTTCTCTTGAATTGCTCCTTCTCACCCTCTTCCTACACAGTCTAGAGTCATCCCAAAGCTCTACAACGAGACGTATCGTGGCATAGCTAAAAGTTATATCTCTTAATAGCTTCCAAGTCAAAACCTTAACTCTATCCATATAGGGTTCGGATTTGCCAGGGATCTCTTAATCTTCTCCCGCCTTGTTACAATAAGGAGTATGCCATTTTGCGCCTCCTTTAGCCAGGATTCTTATCATTCGAACTGGGCATTCAGGGAAACTTGGAGTGCGGCTCAAGAAACAAGTTTTTGAAAACTTGCAAAGTAGCCAACAATATATAACTCGCATGTATACTTGGATGGATGTTTAGGTACCAGCAATCCAGCGATAGCATAGAATTTGAGACAGAGAAGCAGTGCTCAGGATGAATCCGGGCCCGGCGATGGCTTCCCCGATGGCTTAGTCAGCTTCCCGAGTTCCCGACTGTGGGGCGAGTAGTGAAGTCATTCATGGGGGCTCTGACTTAAACCGAGATGTAAAATTCTGAAGCGCCTTGCGACGGCTTATCGAATAGCAATCACATCGCCCCAAAGTGATCAAATCATTTGCTTCAATTGTGCCGGGAATCTCATCCAAAACTCTATATGGCCAAAATAACGAACCCACTATCCGCGTCCACTCCTCTTTTCGCTAATTATACACTTGCAGGGACGCAATCTACCAAGGCTTGACCTTGAGCATGCTGCCCTCCTCGGCAAGAGCCTTGTGCAGGTCAAAGACGTTGAACAGCAGGTGAGGCTGGTGACCAATGCCCTTCTTGAGGCACTCGTACTCGGCCTTCTCGAAGTAGTGGGTCAGGATGGGCTGGTACTTGGGGTGGGCGCACTTGTTGATGATGGTGCGGGCGCGCTCGCGGGGGCTCAGGCCGCGGACGTCGGCCAGGCCCTGCTCGGTGACGATGACGTCGAGGTCGTGCTCGGTCTGGTCGATGTGGGTGCACATGGGGACGATGCAGGACATGCCGTGGGGGTCGGTCTTGGAGGGTCGGGTGGAAGGCGTGTGCATGATGGAGTACTTGGAGTTGCGGAGGAAGTCGGCTGAGCCGCCGAGGCCGTTGAGCATGCGGGTGCCGCTAACGCAGGTCGAGTTGGCGTGGGCGTAGATGTCGACCTCGACGGGGGTGTTCATGCCGATGACGCCGAGGCGGCGGATGATCTCGGGGGCGTTGGAGACGGCCTGGCTTCGGAGGAGGACCTTGTCGGCGTAGGCGTCCCAGTTGTCGTAGAAGCGCTTGAAGCCGTCGGGGGAGAGGCGGATGGAGGTGGCGGTGGCATAGTCGAGCTTGCCAGAGTCGAAGAGGTCGAGGAAGGTGTCCTGGATGACCTCGGTCCAGACATTGAGGTTCTTGAACTTGGACTCGTTGAGGCCACCGACGATGGCGTTGGCGACGTTGCCAATACCGGACTGGAGGGGCAGGAGGTTCTCAGGCATGCGGCCCTGGGCGACCTCGTGCTCGAAGAAGGCGATCAGGTGGCTGGCGATCTGGCGCGAGGTCTCGTCCTCGGGGGCGTTGGGACCGGTAGCATCCCAGTAGTCAGACTCGACGATGGCGACAACCTTGGAGGGGTCAACCTTGACCGAGAGAGAGCCAATGCGGTCCTTGACGTCGGTGATGTTGTAAGGCTTGCGGTGAGGAGGGAGGTCGGTGAAGGTGATATCGTGGAGGCCGTGGAAAGAGGGAATGGCGGTGTTGACCTCGATGATGACCTATCATGGCGCGAGCGCGGCCAAGTGTGAGCTCGGTCTGATCTCCCATGACCATCCTCCGTGGCCTGTCTGACGATAACAGGCGACTGTGGGGGCAGAGATAACGTACCTTGTCAGCCATCTGGATAAGCTCAGGGGTGGCACCGACGGAGGCGCCAGGGACGAAGCTGCCATCCTCGAGAATGTCTGTGGCCTCGACAACGGTGACATCGAGGTTGGTGTTGGCGCGATCCTTGGTGTAGTAACCCTGCAGTGAAAAGTGGTCAGCTCAATTGCATTGCGAAAAAAAAAAAAGACAACCTCGCCATCCTCTCGGTACGAGATTAAGGCGAGGCGCGAGACGTGGCCCGGTGGGGCCGAATGGGACGGGTCCTCAGGTCATACGTAGACGAGATCAGAAGGGAACATGGACAGGTGCTTGTCGAAGAAGTTGATGCGACCAGAGTTGATCCCCTTGGCAATGTCCTTGCCGACCTGGTGAGGGCTTCGGCGGTTGATCATGTCGAGGGCGGCCCATCGGTTCTCAGTCTCGGAGCCGGCAGAGGCACCAACGAACAACGAGTACTTGAGCTTGCTCTGGAGGTTGTTCTGCTCGACATAGTCGGCCATGGCAACAGGGACCTTCCTATCATCGAGGGCATTGCCCTGGTCAGCTCATGATCCCATATTTCTTGCGCGTTAATGCTGCGGGTAATGAGTAGAAAGTGGGCGGTGGTCAGAATAGCCGGGTGGGGAGCCGCATCCGGCCGAGAAGAGAGCGAGGCGAGAGAACAAAGCTTAGAGAGGAGCAAACTGTCTTGCCTTCTCACTCAGCGAAGGGGGGTGCAACATACTTGGGATAGCCGACAGCAGTGAAGCCAGACCAGCCAATATAAGAGCCATTGGGGAAGTGGTGCATCAGATCCTCAGGTCGGGCCAGCTTCTTGAGCAAGGCGGGATTGCGAACTCGCGCCTTGAGGGCGGCGGATGCGACTGGAGAAGCCATGATGAGAGTGATAAATTAGGAGGACGAGACACGCGAAGGAAGAAAAGACACAAGGGGAGAGGGGAGATTGTCCACGGCACACACAAAAGGTAGGAGAGGAGGACGACGAGGAGAGGAAGAAGGGAAGATGCAGAGTGGAAGTGGAGGAGTAGAAGAAGACGAGCATGCGGCAAGTCAAACCTCCAAGGCCGGACTAGTTCGTCGGGGTGACGAGATGGTGGAGCACCAAGCCCACCGAAGCGCCGTCCGCCCCTCGTCGACATTTTTTCCCATCTTCTGTGCGGTGGCCTTCAGTGGCTTCTCCAGGCGGTTTTAGTGGACGGTTCAACCACGCGGTGGCACATTTGGGGGGCACCTTCTCCAAATTCAGTGGGTCCATCCAGGTACCCTCCTCAGCCCACGCCATACGAGAAGGTACCTTGCCGCAAGGTGAAGCCACACCACGGCGGGGGTAAGGGAAGTTTTCCAGCAGGGCCATTAAGGGGATGGGAATATAACCCACCCCGCATCGCAAAAGCTGCTGCGCCACAGCGTGACAGCTTCGGGATTACAACTCCGTTTGCCGTTTCTTCTCTGTACGGAGTACATGTTGCATCGTCTAGTTGATGCAGGCTGGGCATGTTGCAGTTACTGTTACTCTACAGTAATCCTGGCTACTTGAGACATTGGCAGGGAGGAGGAGAGAGATCTACCGGCGCTGCCGAGAAAAAACCAGTTGGCATCGGCGATTAGGATCTAACAGGTAGGGGGTCCCGTTTTGATGGGCTGCTTGCTATGACGGGATGGCCTGATTCCTGCTTCGCAACGCAGCTCTTACGACTTACCTCCCTGATTACGCGACCAGATTGCATTCTGCAAAACACATTGAATCGCCTTTCGATTCTCCTCCGGCTTCTAATCGCTCTGCGAAGCCCGACACGGTTCACATCAACAGGTACGAGTCGGCTCAGCCACTCCCGGGTCCCCCCCCCGTCGGGGCTCCGTCGACCGAGACCGAGCCGCAAGGTGGGACCCCTTCTCCAAAACGCTTGCCCCTCTTCCGCCCGGCCGAGACGAGCACGGACCAGTATCGGCACCGCTCGGTTATCAAGACATCTTCAAATTGTCATCAAGCAAAGCAAGTCGGCAACGCCAATTAAAGGCGCGGAGTTTTTTAATGGCGTTCCAGAACGGGCTTAATTGTCCAGCTGCGAGGGGGGACCTTCGGACCCTAGTTCTCTGCTCCTGGGTGCGCCCCTTACCCCGGGATCGGTTCGGCAATGGCCCTCGAATCACCGACCTGGAACGCACCCGGAGCTCAGGGTTTGTTGGGGATGAGATTTCTCGAGATTCTGGGGTAAAAAAAAACATGCAATCTTCGGGAGGGTCAGTTGATCTCCGGCTGAATTTTACTGCGTAGCCAGAAGTCGGATCTAAGTCACGGGGTTACGCCAGTCCACCGGGACATGCGTTTGACGTTGGTGACGATCATGCACTTTCGGAAACACTCTCAATTTAGACTACACAAGCTCGCATAAGGCCATGTACTTACCTGTTCTACAAGAGGAGAGTTTTACTGCCTTTTGCTCGCCGAGTGCACTAGGAGGCCCTTCGATGGGCGAGGAGACGTGCCACTGATCAGGGCTCGTCAGAGGGTTCAACACCCCCCATCCATCCGTCCCTCGCTCCTAGTCATCAGCAAGGCCGCGAAGCTGGTTATTATCCCTCGCCATCGTAACTTGATCAGCGCCCACGAGGACCCTCTCCTCCTTAACAATATCCTCCAGCTCGGGGTGACCCCGAAACAACTCACGGTACTCATCAACCGTGCAGGCCAGCGCCTTCGAGATGAACACGCCGCCTAGCCCCCACCCCCTCAGCCTCGCCGCGAACTTCATCTTCTCGTCCGGCCAGTCCTCGGAGCGGGTCCACTTGTCAGGCAACCTGGAGGAGTAGCCATCGTCGAGCATCTCCTCGACGCTGTCCCACTTGCCGATGTACTCAGGACCCCAGACCCTCTCGACGTTGCTTTGCCATTTGGCAACGTCAGCGAGAGAGGCGTCGTAGAGAAACCAGTAGTCCGTGGTGGCCACCGGCAGGTTGTTAGTTCGGGTCCCGCTGCTCCGTCGAGGACGCATCGGCAATGAGCGGGACGAGTGGGAGTTGGGACACTCACCTTGAGCCCCGGTAGGTGGGTCCGACGCCGGCCCCGAGCTGGTGGGGAACCCGGCCTCCGGGGAATCAGTGTTGGCCTGGTTCTCCATCTTTCCTCGTTGATGGATGCTTTGGTGTAATTTGGTGGATCGTGGTGGATGCCGGTGTCGTAGAATGCTGTTGCTGGCTGCTGATGTCTGTCAGTGTCTCCGACTGTGGTGAGATGATCTCGACCATCATGCCTCAGACAAGCCATTATATACCCAGGGCAGCACAAAGCTCTCAAATGCCGATGATCGCGGAACTCTTCACCAGCATTCATGTTCAAGTACAATCACATAAGTATTACCCAACTCATCATCCCGACGAGCTGTCCCTCAACCAGCGCTGCCCACACGCCATACAACACGTCACGCTACGAGTGACTCGTGCAATTGAGTCCCTGGGTAGGCCATCATCCCCGCCTACCCCAAACATTGGACAGCGTTCCTTCGCACGTGAACAGGGAAACTTCCCATCAGGTCTTCTACAACACTCCCCATCCACCTCCATTGCCTACATACCTACTGCTTCGACGATAGGAAGCGCTCGAACTTGGTCCAAAAGCGTTCATCCGCTTCGACGGCCCGCCTCTCTCTGTCCTGCTCCTGCTTGATCTTAGCTTCCATCTTGGCCTCCGCACGGGAACAAGCTTCCTCGTCAATGCGTATGAGAGCCCGCTCCTCGTCAACAATTTTCCGCCAGCGGGGATTATCCATAATGCGGTGATAGACGGAATAGAGGTCGTCATCATCATCAATACTGCCGTCCAGTACGCCTTGGAGATAATAGCCGCCCACCCCCCATGCTATCAGCCTGGCTGTGAATTCCAGCTTATCGTCCGTCCAGCCCTTCGAGGGCCACTTCTTAGCTCCTCTAAAGCCGTAGGTAAGCATGTCTTCAACACATTTCCACCTACCGACAAACTCCTTCCCAAAAACCCTCTCAACATGGCTTGGCCACTTGGACCTGTCGAATAGGGCAATGTCACAGCAACGCCGGTATTTCGGCTCGGGCATCGGGAGCCGCTCCTCCCAGTCTTCGTCAGCCTCGCGGATCAAAATGGCCATCTCGTCCTCGACAATCTCGTCCAACCGGGGATTGTCTTCAAAGACCTGAGAGACTTCGTCCTTGGGGCAGCCCACTACCCTCGAGATGGACGCCTCGCCCAGGCCCCACGCCTTCGGCCTGGCTGCGAGTATCTTCTCGGTGTCACTCCAGAACCGCCAAGTTGACTGCGGCTCAGTCGGGCGGGCTTTGTAGTAGTCCAACATTTCTTGCACACTGCTCCATCTGCCGACAAACTCTTTCCCAAAAGCCCTCTCAACGCGGCTCGACCACTTGGAAACGTCAAATATCCCCTTGTTAGCCGAGCCTTGAGCTCCGCCTGCGGCCGGGAGTGGGTCCGGACCCGGCTCCGGACCCGGCTCCGAGATGGCGGGGAATTCGGTCTCGGAGGATATAGTGTTGGGAGCAGCACGATTCTCCATCCTGTCTGGTTGGAAATGATGCTTGGTGTAATTGAAGGGCTATGTGATGGGTGGTGGTGTTGGGTGAGGTGTGATGTGAATAATAGTGAATAACGTCGTAGAATGCTGTTGCTGAATGCTAATGTCTGTTGACTGTTGACTTTGACTGTTGAACTCGACCATCCCACCGCAGCCAATATCTACCCAGAACCTCCACAACCACAAACGTCCCTTCCAAAGCCATCGATCGCAGCCCCTTTCAGTCGCCAATACTCATGTTCAAGACAATCACATCACTGTTCCCCCAAGCCATCAGTCCGCACTGAGCGTCTCTCGACCAGCGCTCGCACCCCAAACAATGCCTCTTTTATCCGGACGGCACCCATTCAGTCAATAGCTCGGACAACCCTCCCATCGGCGCTCCCTGCTGGTGCATTATCCCTACCATAGAACATAAACAGCCCCGTCCATTCTCTCCCTGAAAGTGAACAGGGGAATAGGCCCCTACCACAAAGCCCATTTGACCCCCTTTGTTGCCCCTTCTAGCTAAAATCGGGGCCAGAACAAACAAGCGACTCGGTCTATGCCCCATCTGGTCAATGCAACACATGCGCAAAGAAAAGGGTCTCAAATCTTTTATTTCGCGCCGGTGATTAAACGGTTTTGCCGCCTCCCGCTTCCCCGGATTTCCAGCCTGAAGATCAGGGACCAGAGGTCAAGCAAGTATTTGGTGCCACCAAGCCGTCGGAACTGCATCTCCTCTGCATAAATCCCCGAGTCGAACAATGGCCATCCCACCCTGGTCCTAGATCCGAGTATGCAGCTGTTACCTGCACCCTAGCTACATGGAGTAGATGGCCTGTTCGCCGTGTGCAAGTCGGACTCTCTGTTCCCTTGGCCGTCGGCTCCGATCGTCGTCCACTCTCGGCACCGTCCTCCTGTATGATTAGAATCACCCCCGACACCTCTATTCGGTCCGCATCTGCCCTCGTAAGTCCTGTATTCTCATTCATCATTAACTAGTCCTCATCCTAGATATCCGAACGCTCCACATGCAAGAAAACATCCCGAGCACCCACACCCTCCGATCTCCCTCGAAGCAACGCAACACTCGTCCTGACCGCATCCTCGACCGCCCTCCCGGCACAGACCGCCACACCAACACTCCCCGGGACACTACCAGCCGCGGTCCGGACAAACGCCGCGATATCAGGCCGCCCCTCGCTCTGCTCTATCGACGAGGTATCGTACGCATACCCGTCTTCCAAGCCCAGTTCCGCCTCCTCCTTTAGTAGCTGCTCGTCCCTCGCGCTCCCTGAAGACCGCGACGATTCCAGCGAGAAGCGTTCCAGTTCCACGCTGTCGCCTCGGCCATGTCGAGGCTCTGGCTCAACCAGCCTCTCGCGGCTTTCGTCGGCGCCGTCGTGGAGGACTCCCTCTGCGACGGCCCCGGATCCCTTGGTAACCGCGACTTCGACTCTCACCGAGATGCCCATCTCCTTGGCTCGGGAGAGAGCTCGAGAAA
Source organism: Fusarium nematophilum (assembly GCA_033030565.1). NCBI lineage: Eukaryota > Fungi > Ascomycota > Sordariomycetes > Hypocreales > Nectriaceae > Fusarium > Fusarium nematophilum. The sequence continues at coordinate 20,055 of JAVIXY010000083.1, forward strand.
TCTTTTGAATGTATGGCTCGGCGTGCGCTTTGCGTCGTACAATGTAGAGGGCGTTGATCTTGCGGACACAGCCCGGTGACTGAGATGTGAGCAAGTCTTCCAGGATAGGGGTGATGAACGATCCGCCGGTCGACGCCGCAATCAGAACCAAGTTGTCGTACTGCTTCCAATTCGGCACGAATCCAAAGGGTCCCGTCACAAGTAGTCGCAGGGTGCCATCGCTCCCTCTGTTCTCCGCCTTTCGAGCCCAGTTATTCAGCCTCCTCGTCAATCCGCGCTTCGTCTTCAAAGTGAGCTGTACATCCTGCGTTGGAGAATCCCCTTTCGGCACGCTCGAAATCGTAAAAGGATGCGGAGACTCCCATCGAAACGTAGGCGCCCAGATGAGTAGATGCTGGCCCGGCGTCCAGTTGAACCCCACATTCCGGATCGTAACCACCGTCAATTCGTCATCAACAGCCTCGACGCTCGCCTCGTGCGCATACCGCACAGACGAGAATCTAAGCTTCACGTTCCGCCATATCGGATTCGCCGAGCGCGTCACAATGTCGTACACGAAGACGCCGACGGCGCACCAGATGCTGAAGAGGTGGTGCCGCGGTACATGCAGCACCAGGAAGAGCAGCAGCAGGACAACCGACGCAACGTGCTGCAGAACAAAGAACTCGTACCTGAGGCGCCGGAACGGCGGCAGCGTCGACACGAGCGTCCAGGTCAGGACGGTCCACGCCGCGATGCCCCATTTCACCATCCCGACCGTCCTGAGCTCCGTCCAAAAGAAGTCGGCGGCGAGCCACTCGGTGACGAAGAAGGACCCGTGGACGGTCGCGCTGGCGAAGAAGATGCGCGACGCCCACCGGTGGAACCAGTTGATCCTCTCGTACGACGTGCCGAGCAGCAGGCCGATCGGGTTGACGCGCACGGCGAGGAGCAAGGGCAGCGAGGTCTGCGTCGCGGTGACCCAGGCTGCGCGGAAGGCGACTCGCTCGAGGTGGTTGTCGTCGTGCTTGATGGACTTCCATGTCAGGAGGAATGCGACAAAGGCTGCGTAGGCGGCCACGGTGATGGTCTTTCGAAGAGGCAGCGTGGCGAGCCAGAGCGGGCGGCGGCGGTAGAGAGGAGATGCAGACAGGGCTGACTTTGGTGTCTCGAACCATCGCTCTATCGCGGAAATAGACGTATCTGAGCTTTCCCTCAAGTCTCTTCTTTTGATTCTGCAGATAGTTAGGTTCTCCAGTCTGTCGTTTGATGCAATTGAACGGGCCTCACCTCTGCTGCGCGACAAAGACCGAGATCAACCTCGCAATGGACCCAGTCACCAACACAGCCGCCAGAGCGTACCAGTAGAGGCACGCAAGGAAGTGCTGCCTCACCGAGTCCTCGCTCGGATGCCCGTGACCGTGCCCATGCTCATCCTCATGGCCGTGGCCATGGTCGCCGTGTCTCCCAAAGAGGCTCATGGCGGACAAGCCCCAGAGGCTCCGCAGCGACAGGGATGCCTTGCGACACGGCGTTTCAGCGTCCAAGTCGCGGATGCTCCAGAGACGTGCAGCTGGACTGATTTGACCAAGTCGCTCAGTCTGGCGAGAGAGATTATGAGGACAGGATTACCTGAGGTGATGCGCCTCTCCCATGGAATGAGGCTAGCCAACAAGGTCCATGGCATTGCAGATTACGTGATGCAAAAGTCCGGAACCTTCGGATAGCGCTTGGCCAAATGAAGAAACAAAGAATCGTGCTCAAACCAACGCATCTCGTATCGGCTATCTGATCTACAGCATCTCGGCCGAGAGCTACATTGACGGATGCTGTGGAATGGCCATTGCAGTCGCAGGGTTTAGCTCCATTGATGGCAATTGGTGAGTCAAAAAGGCAGCGCCCGGGCTAATGCAGAGTCAATCTCGACCTCACAACTCCAAAACACATCCATCACAGCGTGGAATCGCATCGAGAATGCTGGTCACCAAAAGTTCACTACAAGCGACGCGGAAACCCCAATCAATTCAGTGGCTCTCAAGTCAAGAGCAAGCAAGCTAAACTAACTCCTTCCGTCCTCTTCATTCCAACAATCCGCTTCAACAGACGCAAACCTCGAGCCACCATTCACACAAGCGTGTCTGGCCTATCTCCTACTCCACCTTCGATGGGGAGTACCCGATGATGGCCTCCCTGATGGTCCCGTGAAGGGCTGTAAGGTTACCCCTGGCCTCGGCCTCGCAGTAGGGAAGGGCATGAATGATACCCGAAGCGACCGATTCAACAGCCCAATCAAGGAGGATGAGGATCTTCGCGATGGGGGCACCACAGGTCGAGTCATCGAAGAGGTCGTCGAGGTCGTCGTCGTCGTCGAGGTCATCGTCATCATCGAGGTCATCATCGTCATCGTCGTCATCATCGTCATCGTCGTCATCGTCGCAACAGTTGTCGGTGACGGCGTTGAGGAGGGACTCTTGAGCCTTGACAAACTGCAGCTGCCGTTAGCACAAAAGCTCGGGGTTTGGTCCGGGGGCCAAGGTGGCTCTCACCTGCCCAAAGGAGTGGCAGATTAGTCTCTGGCCCTCCTCGTCAAAGTCTATGTCAGGATCCGCAAGGGCAGTGACATCAATGTGGGAGTTTGCGAGGTAGTTGTTGACCGCAATCTGCAACCAATTAGCACACAAACCTCTTTCCCTCGACCGCAGCAATCCATCCTCGCTCACATGAATCTGGGGGAGTATTTCACTTGGGTCGATGTTCTGGACAATGTTGGAGATGTCCGTGGAGAGATAGGTGATCCTGTCCAGGACTTCAGTGATCTGTGAGGCCGAGATGGCCTGGACGGAGGAAGCAGCGAGGGCGGACCCAGCGACAAGAAACTTGAACTGCATTTTGGGCGGTGGGGTTCGGACAGTTGGAAGTGGTTCAGTGTTGTGAGGGGATGGAAGTGAGGGCCAAGGTAGAGATGGGGGGGCGCCGGGAGTGATGATGGTGGTGAAGATGATGTGGAAGTGTGTGCCAAGGTCAAGACGGGAGCAGCGAGAGTGATGATGCTGGTGATGATGTGCAAGTGTGAGCCAAGGTCGAGATGTGGGCAGCGAGAGTGATGAAGATGAAGATGAAGAACAAGAAGATGATGATGAGGGAGAGTTCAAACTCGCTGCAGTGTCGCGCTCGAACTTGTTTTTATTGACCGTGTCAACCCGCCAGGGAAGGAGCGAATGCTTCCTTGGAAGCCTGGAGCCGAACTGGGCTCGGGAAGGCTCCAGGCTCTCGAATTGTTGTTCACGCCGGCTCACATCGTGCCTGCCGCTGCTGGAGATCAAAACACAGCTTGCTCAGCAACTGCCCCTGGCCATCCAGGGAGCCAGGCTCTGGTCCAGGGCTGGTTTTTTCCCTGCGGTGAAGCCATTGAGCTGTCGATCATGGACCTGGCCAGCTTCTCGCGTTCTTGGTGTCAATCTAGACAATGATACTCTTGTCTGGAAGTTGAGCCGCAAGATTTCTTAACCGCGTGATCACGCAGCCTCTCTTGCTGCAGTCGTGGGGCGTGAAGTTGTTTACAACGGCATGAGCATCCTACGAGCAAGCACGAGCACGTCATGAACAGATTGCCCCAGAGTCTGCATCGTTGACACCTTCTCCAGTTCTCTGCCCTGGCAAAAGAGTAGGTAACCTACATATCCTACGAGCAAGCACAAAGTTCTCATCATCAACAGTCTACCTACCCTGAGTGTGCACCGTCGTCGGCTCCTCCTCCAGCTCTCTGGTTCCCACCAGCCAGCAATCGCGAGTTCCCCATAAACAGATTACCCTAGAGCCTGCATCGTCGACTCCTCCAGTTCGGCACTAACAACCACCTGCATGTCTCTGCCGTAGTCGCAAGCCGTCCAAGACGATTGCCCAATCGTCCACCTCCCAGCTGGCCTCGAAGCCAACCACGTCAGCTCGCAGCTGCCGTCCCAATAGGCTACTCGCAGCAAAGAAGCCGAAGCCTCCCCGTCGCTAGCAAAGACCAAGTTGCCGGGTCTTCAGCTCGTGTTTCTTACTGCTGACTTCAAGCCACCTCCTATCATCAATTTCAATGGTGTCCAATCTGATGAATTGATCTCCCTCACACAAGCCCAACGTCATCATCTAGCCTCTTCATCCTCGTCCACCGTAATGACCAGCCTCCCTCATCCACCATCCCGGAGCAAAATCGGTGTGAAGCTCCCAAATAGAACCTCCAGTCGCCCTCGCCCATGGTTCGCTATCCCCCCGTGCACCTGATCAAGCCACTGATCGCCGCGCTGCATCAGAAGGGGTGCCCCACCAAACATGTGAAAAGCCCGATTTTCGTACCCAAGCCGAAATGCTACCCTACGTTCATCCGACCAATCTCCCCCTTCCACAACCCACGATCTGGCCTTCTGTTGTTCCTTTTTATGATGTGTCTGGAAACTGCCACCGAGGCGGTGAACTGCTTGGACTGCCGTCCTTGGGCATTTGCATCGTCATGTCTCACAAGCCTTGTCTCGCCAATGGCTTCATCACGAGTGTGGCTTGTAGCAAAGAGGGCATACCGCGTCTCAGAAGGGCATGGAGCAGCTGAAACGTCGGTCCGTAAATGAGAGTGAGGGTAAAGTGTTTGTGCGTGTTCGTGCCTGAAAGGCCTCCCCGAGCTGATGGGAGGGCGCACGCGACCTCAGCCACGGGGGTGCTATCTATAGCGGGGAGAGGCTATCGTTTAATGAGAGCGGAAAGCCGGCGTCAAATTCAAATGGATTGATGGATGGGGGAGATTAGCAGCGAGATCCTTGGTGTTGCTGTCGCTAGAGCCTTCACATGTCTGGCCTCAAGATCGCTGTAGCTCTGTGATGCCTTCAAGCATCGACTGCCGATGGAATCTGGGGAGAGCTTTGTGAGCTGTGACCCTTAGTCACCAGACCCCGGCCGCCAAGAACGCAGATCTATCGTAACACCCGACATCCCATTTCTTCTGCGATTCCAGGCTAACCCCTCCTCTTGGATAGCCCAAAAACAATATCGCCATTCCCTAGCCTCGCCGCGATGGCATTCGGCAGGCTGCCTCGGTCCGGCGGGAAGGCCCGGCGTGGTTCAAGCCAAGCCATTTTCCTGCGGTTTATTAGACCTGGGAATGTTTCAGACGTTGGGCATCATGGTCACAGCCAGCAAAGTACCGTGACGGATGTGGCCCCCTCCGCTGATGCGTGAATTTTCTAGCGCGCCAGTCAAGAGGATCGTGACTTGACAAGAGGGACAAGAGGGTGAATCATGTCCCCTTCTTTGCCTTGTGCAGTTATGCTAGAGAACGCCAGGACGAAGCCATGCCACGACGTGTGCGTGCCTGGGCGAGGCACACAAAGTTAGCACAACCTGCTTTCGGTGGACGGCCTGCACAAGAAGCTCCGAAACGGTGGTGGCGGATTCCATACTTGATTACCTAACTGATCGAGGATCTGCGCAGCATAAATTGTTTTGCGTCGGGGCCCTCAGTTGTCGTGGCTGCGGGCGTCCCACTTGACGCTGGACACGTGGGTACGAGGGCTTCAGCCGAGTCCACGTCGACGACAAGGTCAAGGCGATGTCTCTGTGCCGTCGACCCAAGGCATTTACTGCGTGGTCAGAGACTCAGAGTGTCCAGTCTCAGTCTGGAACTGAACATGTCTTCCCTGTCCCCGTCACGTTCATCCCATCCCTCGTAGCGCTCACACAGTGGCATCCCGCTGGACGGCCCGATGACAAGAGCAAGAACGGCGCAGCGCCAAACGGCCCCGCAGAAAAGCCAAGTCTCTGCTCCTCTGCGCTACAGCACACCCAACCCTCCCCTGGGAGGAGCTCCAGAGGAAAAAAAGGGCTGCTGCGTGACCCGCCCCCCCATTCCTACTTGCCCGTGTGTGTGTCAAGGGTTTTATCCAGTCCGGTCGCTGCAAGAATGCAGTCCCTGCAGAGCAGATCGATGGCCCTCCCATCGGCGACAGTTCATAGCAGCGCGGGTTATAGCAGGACTGGCCTGTGTGGGATGGGTCATGTCTTGCTTTCACATGTCCCCATGTTCCGTCTCCCGCCGACTTTTGTTCCTGGCCCCTGGACGCCCCCCTCCCCCAGCATGAAGCTGTACAGCTCGGCACTGCCCAGCCAAGATTGTCTCTTTCACTTTTCAGATGATGAGGGCCCATCCATCACCCCACACCACCCCCGTAGGCCGATCCCCTCTCCCCCCCCGACAAGGGTATGCCGTGGTTGAAGCGATTCCCTGCCGTGCCTCTGTCAGCTATGGGGAGCTGGACCTGGGACCTGAGAGACAGTGAACATGTGAAGAAGTCTACTCCGTCGGTAGGACGGAAGAGCTTGTGCACGTCATCTGATACTCCCCCTCCCCCTTCTCAGGCACCACGTCTCAAGAGTCGAAATCCCTATTAATATCAGTCCCTCGAGAGGTCTCCGATCTTTTTCGCTCTCGGGTGTACAATTTTCGTTATCATCTTGCTTTTCCTACTACCGCAGCGGTTGCTACTGCATGCAACCTGCAAGGCTCCATTTTCCACGCTTTTTTTTTTCCCTTCCTCTACTGCCCATTCCCTGTCGTCTTTCCCGGTCGTGTAGCCGATCGCCCTCCGCCTGCGGTATCGCGAGAAAACCCCGTCGCCACGCCCCCCACAAAAGCGACATCGGGGGAGAATCGCCAACTAATAGTTTCAACCTTGAGCTGCCTCTAAATTTTTAGTCACAACCTGGAAGGGCACCAAAGGGTAAGGTGACATTTTTGGTGTGTCAAACCCATCACCAGAGAAGAGCCGGGACGGGAATGATGAGCAAAGACTAACAGCCATGGCTTTATAGGCTTGACAAGAACCGGCCGAGTGGAATAAAAGAGCGCACACGGGGCCATCTTTATCGTCCGAGAAGGATCACATACAAAGAAGGACCACATACCAAGAAGGACCACATACCTCGACTGAAGCATCCAAACTCACCGTACAAAACATCACCGTCAACATCACATCGATACAAAACCCGGCTTCCCTCCCGGCTCCAGAACGAACCCTCATCCTCCCAAAGTGGAGATATTCCCAGACAAAACAAGAAAAAAGAGAGCCCACTACGGGACCAGACAGCGGCAATCCCCTCACGACGCTATTCTCGTGGTGCATGACACCACAGCCAAACCCAGCAGAAGGCTCCATCAAAAAGGCTCCATTGAAAATCCCATCATCCACTCGCTGTACCTTGACCCGAAGCTGTCTGTCTCGTCTCTCTTGACGACCATTACCTATCCACAGCCGTGCGTCTTCACCGCCCAATCACCCCAGCTGCAAAGCCAGACACACACACACACACACAGTACCCCGGTCCAGCTCTAACCCCTGCCTTTGCCTCTCTCTCTTTCAAAACTATTCCCGCACCCGCGCCTCCACTGCGCAGCAACGAAAGCAGCGGGCTGCTTCAATAAAGCCCTTGCTAGTCCCCCCTCCATCATTCGCTATCCCGTCCTGCGGTACTTCTCCTGGCCCAGAGACACTCTCGGTTCGTTTAATAAGGCCTTGCAGACCGCAACTTTCTTGAACCTGGTCTGGAGGCTGTTTCTCCCCCAGCGCCCTCTCGCTTCTATTCACCGCGTCTCCCCCCTAAGGCCCTTTTTCCCTAAACAACTTGGGCTGGACTCGGCATCGGAGATTGCGTCCTCTTTTTTTATTTTATTTGCCTCGAGGGGGAATGGAGGAAGTATTATAGGACGCGACAATCCTCCAAACCAAGACCACCAAACTTGACCGCCACCGTCATATCTGGTCATATTTAAACCACCCACCTCATCTCTCAATATTTCTTGTCCCCATTCTATTCTTAACATCTATACCAGCCACTGTCGAATGCGCCCGTCATGGAGGAGAGGTCAAGCTCGAGAGCTTCCGGGACGACGTACCACAGCTTCAACGACATTGAGCTGTTTGAGCCTGCATCCCCCCCGCGGCCGCCCGTCACATACGACAGCAAGAGCCTCCAGCAGCTAGAGCACCTCCAGCTCGAGCTGCAGCGGCAGCAGCGCGAGGCCCTCAACAACAGCGGCACCTTCAACAGAGACCCGCGACGTCCCTTGACGGCCACCAAGATGCAGAGATCAGACTCGGGCTACGAGTCCAACACTCCCCCCCGTCGAGCATCAACCTCCAACTCGCGCCCCTCTGTCGCCCGCCGGCCCTCCAACGGGTCCTCCAAGGACGGCAGCGGAGGATCAGGAGGAGGAGGAGTGAGGGCTCGCTTCCGCAACCGCCCTTCGCTCCGCCGCGCCGCAAAGACCAACCCCGTCCAGACAGCCCGGACGAGCAACCAGTCCCTCCACCTCGTCCGCACCAGCACGGCGCCCCAGCAGCAGCAGCAGCAGCAGCAGCAGCAGCAGCAGCAGCAGCAGCAGCAGCAGCAGCAGCAGCAGCAGCAGCAGCAGCAGCAGCAGCAGCAGCAGCAGCAGCAGCAGCAGCAGCAGCAGCAGCAGCAGCAGCAGCAGCAGCAGCACCCGCAGCCAAAGCCTGCGGCCTTCTTCCACTTCCCGTCCCCGGACCCCGTCCAGCTCGCCGACGCGCCGCCCTCTGCCGCCCGCGACGCCGCACCCACGCCCGTCCCGTCGCCTCCCCCGCAGACGACGCACTACTGGACCAGCGACCGCACGCGACGCCTCGAGTACGCGGCCATCGACGCGGCCACCCGGGGCGTCAAGGGCTGGGTCATGAAGCACCTCGTGCCGGACTGCTTCCTCTCGCGCGAGAACAAGCACCTCTCGTTCGACGACGACTCGGGCAGCGTGCGGAGGTACCGCCTCGAGCTGGAGGACGACCACGTCGAGAAGCTGGTCGGCGGGGGAGACGGCGGGGGTTGGACTCTGCGTCGACGCAAGGGGTGGCGTTTCTGGCGCCGCCGCAAGGTCGAGGCCCAGCCTGCCGCCTTTGTCTGAGCGCCGACAGAATGGTCCTCTTTTTAATTGCTTTTCGACTCTTTTGCATTGCAGACGGAGCAGCATCGTTGGCGTTTTATACCCGTTGGCTTCCCTTTTTTTTTTTTTTTTTTTTTTTTTCCACATTTTTATTTTCGTCATTTCCGCCATGATACAGGCTCGCATGATACAGGTTTAATGATTGAAGCATATGGAGAAGCGTATCTTATATATACCTACACACAAGTATGATCTAGATGATGGATGGTGCATGACGAGAGGAGCAGAGGTCAATTGCTATGCTGAACCAGATACAGGAGTACATTGATATTCAGACAATTTATTGAATTCTCTCAAAACAGTACCAGTGTCGCGATGCGGTGCAATTGGTGAACTGACGAGGTCCGTGATGTTCTTTGTTCTCGGGGCCAGGACCAACACTGGCTTTGAGCGTGCTGATTTAAAGGCTCATGCCCTTCAATCCAGGCCTTCAATCCAGTGACAAAGGTTGTTCATGCCAACTGTTTGAATGGTCAGCGATAAACCTACATGGCATTCTAATCAAGGATCATCCAGGAGCCGCCCGCCAACAGCCTATCCCGATTAACTAGATCTTACTTTCAGCTAGCGAGTCGTAACAACGCCGCCGACGACACGATGCTTCCCTCGCCGGAGCCATCCGCCCTCTCCCGCTCCGTCTCCGAAGGCCCACCCCGCTCGGCTCCGAAGCTCGGCTTGCAACCCTGCCCGGAACAGGCCGAATGCCACCCTGCCGACCGGGTCTCGCTCGACGTCGCCCGCGCGGTGGTCAACATGCAGGAGTACTACGTCTCGGAGCTGGAAGCGGAGAAGCAGAGGACGGATCGGCTGGAGGCGCAGAATGATGAATTGAGGCAGAGGATGGAGGTCGTGGAGAGCAGGCTGCAGATGCATGTTGTTCTGATGGATGGGTTTGTCAACTTTATGAGGGAGGTCAAGGAGGGGAGGTTTGCGGACATGGCAGCGGAGATGAGTATCGCGAGACGCCTTGGTGGTGATCACGTCGAGGCGGTTCAGGCTCTTGCTTCGGATGCTTTGAGATTGCCTTCTCCAGAGGGCATTCAACATAGCGTTGAGGGTATGTTTACTGAGACGGGGTCTAATCAACCAGAGGCGACGCAAGACAAGGCCGAGTCACGCTGGCTTAGACCGTCTGAAGACATCTTCAACCAGCTACCGCCAACACCAGCCATGGATACCCCCCCGGTCCGCAGCACTGGCCGACGGGCTCCAAAAAGGAGGAACCCCTTGCGGGAGAGACGTCGGCCTAAGCTGAGGAAGCACTGTTTCCTAGACGATGCGAAGCTGGGGATGTTGACGGGCTGGGGAGTCGGTTCAACACGGCAGAGACATCTGGACAGGACCACCCTGAGCGACAGTGAGCAGTCATCTACTGGCTTGATAGCATCCCAGACTCGAACCCCTGAGAACGGCACGCCGGCATTGTCAACTGTAGAATCCACCACCCAGGCCTGGACTCCCATCAACACCACAGCCCCTCCGGAACCAGATCAAGACACCTCCCCCAACTACGAACCCGACTACAACATCCTCGACGAGGACCAACAGCCCAAACCCCGCTACTCGGTCCCCCGCTCCGTCGCCTACCGCCACGCCTTTGGCCCCCCCGGCAACCCGTTCAAGTACCACCGCATGCCCAAGACGGTCGCCCTCGTCTGGGCAGAGTACAAGCACGGCCTGCACGGCAACCCCCCCATCGAGGACCTCGAGGCCCAGCACGGCACGCTCTGGCGCCTGGGCACCCTCCAGGAGAGGAAATACGCGAGCAACTACGTGGGCGTGAGGCAGAAGATCGTGCGCAAGGTGGAGGAGATGGCGAGGGAGGAGGGCATAGGGGTTGATGAGGCGTGCGGGAGGTTGGATGAGGTTGTGGATGGGAGGATGCAGCTGTTGATTGCGGCGTTGAGGAAGGGGGAGGATCCGTTGAGGGTGATTAAGAAGAGGTAGATGCGAATAGCCAGTGAACATGAGAATGCTTAGACATATGCTCGGGATGATGGAACAATGTGAGGAACCCGCCAGAACCACTTACGCAGAGCCCAGTTCATGACAAGCTGGCGGTGTACTATGATGAAAGACCAGTTCAACGCCCACATCGTCAATGAAAGCAGCATCCCGCGAACAATGAACAGTTCTTTCACCCCGTCAAAGAACCCAAGAACACCATGCACAAACCCATCCCCTCCTGCCCCTACCCGCACGAACAATGCCACAACACCAACAGAACACATGCCCGTCGCTGTTCACAAACAGACCCAGTTCCTCAAAGCAAATATCCTTATAAAATGCCCGACAAGTGCAACCAGAAACCTTCAAACCTCAAAACCACATCGCCCGTCTGGATTTCACAATCTACAACAGTTTCCCTCAGCAAGTATCGTCTAGACAAGAGGCTTCCCTCGCAAGTATCGTCAAGACAAGAAAACCCTCAACCCAAACTTCAAACAACACCAACCATGTGCATCACCCTCGTCGTTCACTTCACCGACTGCGACACCCGTCGCCAGTCCACCATCAACACCGAGGTAGTCAACTCCTCCAGCGCGACAAGATCCTCCTCATGCCCATACCACAAATTCTGCTCCCCAGGGAAGCTCAGAATCTGCCCCTTCGCCCAGTCGGACAAGCCTTGCCCCGACGGGGACGTCTACCACCACATCCTCCCGTCAATCCTGAAGGACCTCAGCCTCGGGTTGGCCGGCGAGCTGTCCGACGTCGACGACTGGTCTGCTATGAAGCTCAAGCCCGAATTACAACACGGCGCGATGGATCTCCGCGACTACTTCTTCGTCGGACGCCTCAAACTCTGGCTGCTGGCTTCGCAGGGAACCAAGATCGTCAATCATCTCGACGGAGGACGATTCATGGGAAGCGCCTGGGAAGAGGCATGTCTGGTCCAGGAGCATGGCGTGCTCTGCGCCCAGTGGACCACCAGACGGGACAACTTGCTTGGGCTCCTGGGCGCTTGGGAGAAACTCGCCAGCTACGGCTTCTTGGAGCCCAGCCCGCGGGCTGTGGCGGTACACCAGAGCGGTTATGTACACGAGGAAGTCGAGGATTTCCCCCGGTTCAAGGGTCAGGGCACCCCTTTCAAATGGATGGACAACATCCTGATCCAGGACGCACTTCTGGTCAACTATCCGCATTACGCTAGGCAGGCCAGAGGCAATTTGCGCTGGGACCGAGCCCAATCACGCCGGGAACAAGTCGAGCAGTGGTGGGGGTCTCATTGTCCACCTTCAGGTCAACAGAGCAACTTTGGGGCCGCTGTGGCTAGAGCTGCGGCCACCATCCGTCAATTCAACGACGGCGCCGCTCCGTGGCCTCACCCGGCCGAGACTCCCGCTCATGAGAACCCGGTTTCCGATTATCACCCCGAACATCGGAGTCTCTCGCCTATGGAACGGCTCCTAAGCCCGCTGCCCAGGAGCAGAGAGCAGTCGGAGGGGATCGAGTTCGCCCCTGTCAACTGGGATGAACCCGCCGGGACGACGGCTTCCGTCCAGGTGAGCCCTCAAAGCTCGACTCGCACCATCCCTGGGGTGAGTGCGGAGGACCAACGGTTTGTTCATCTTCAATCTCAGTTCCCGCCATCTGCTGATCGCTCTGAAGACCGATCCAGTGATGTCCACGAAGCGGATGCGACGATTGAAGAACTCGGCCTCAGCGATCATTCTGAGGATCCGTTTGATGATCTCTACAGCGTGACTGACGGAGAGAGTGACCTTGGGAATCCCTCTAAAGACCCCTTCGACGATCGCTTCAAAGTTGATGAGCCAATTGGAGAAATCGACCTTGGAGATCGTTCTGAAAACCCCTTCGACGATGTCCACAAAGCGGATGCGCCTAACGGAGAGATTGATCTCGAAGATCCGTTTCGCGATCTCGATGGACTCGTTATGAGTATGGGAGAGCTGAACCTCGGGGAGCTCGAGCTTGGTGATCCCAATGATCTGCCCCAGACCGATCGGGAATCCCCCAGAGAAGAACCAACGCTTGTTGAATTCCCATCTTTGGAGGATATCATGGACTTTTGGATGGCTGGGCCTCCCAACTGCTTGGAGCAGCAGACTTATTTTCATGGACGCTACTGCGAGGAGCCCATGCCAATCGAGCCAGAAGCAGCTAAATCTCTCAAGAGAAAGCGAGACGAGTCAGATGCCGGTGGGGAGACACAGAAGAAGCTGGAGTTGTAAAGAAAAGGCGTTGTATGAATGACCGTTTCATTTGTACTGGGTTGCGAGATTGGATGTAGACAAATAGATTGTATCTCATCATGTTTGAGATTCCTTTGCCGTATGTTTGATTGTAGGAATGTTCTGGCTCGTGTGAAGTATTCAAGACGCGATTGTAAACAAGCGACATCTTGCTGTTCGGATCGACAAAGTGTACCTTTCCATTTCCGCATCTGGTCTTGTTGATTCTTTGTCCGCGCAGAAGCCAAGATTGGTCGCCTTATCAACTGCATCGCCCCCATCTGCACGAGCACGCAAATGGCGAGCACCATGCAGCTCGCTTGGGATTGCAGAGTTCGTGTACCGACATCATTGGATGCCTGATTCTGAGTCGACGGTTTCCGGTGAACATCTGGCTGTCGGGACTCTGAAGAACCAGGCTGTGGCTTGCCCAACTGTCTGCCACAACGCAGCAAGGAGGCCGTCCATGCAGTCGCCTTACATTGGACAGCCATGAAATCAGCCTTGAGGCCATCGGGCTCCCAAGATCGAGGGAGCCTGATGTTCAGGTACCGCAGATAAAGGGCGACACAAGGGGTTAGAGAATTGCCGTGCGACACACTTGAATAGATCGTTAATTCTTCAATTCACACGAAACCATGTCCGACAAGCCGAAAAGGTCAGTCAGGGAGCGCAGAGATCAGTTCGAAAATGGCCTGGGACAAGGACAGTGGTCCAAATCATGGGGCGAGGACGATGAATCCAAGCTGGCACGACAATACGCCGAATCGCGCCAGAATGTCGCCAGAACTACCAGAGGTAGAAGGCGAGCGGCTGCCTCGAGCAATTCAGAGGCAGCGACCATAACACCGCAGTCGAGCTTTGACGATGAAAGGCCATACACCAAGTCCAGCCCAATGTCATCGTATGATGAGCTCATCGCACCCCCCGAGCCCAAGGCTCAAGGAGGAATGAAGAAATCCGTCGAGCTTCTAGCCTCTGTCCCCGATGGCCCCTCCGAGAAGCTTGATATCCGTCTTCCCCAGGAGCTGGCTGCCGAGACGAGTGATGACGCGAGCGATCACGCAGATTCCGGAGTGGACGTACTACCTGACCATGACTATGTTCAGGGTAATGCCACAGAGCCCCCCAGGGGGGGCAAAGTCGCCCAGCTAGAAGATGCGATCCGGCAAAGGTGCAAGGACCGGGACGACACAGAGCGAAGGGTGAACGAGATGGCGGGAACTGTCAAAGCTGCCGAGGAGAAAATATCCAAACTCGAAACTCAGCTCGAGAACCAGATTGAGCTCTTCCACAAGACCCGAACCTTTAGCAAGGGGAAGTTTGAAAGCCTAGAGAGAAAGATCAACAGTCTGAAAGACGACCTGGAGAGAAAGGAGAGAGAGAAGAGGCAGCTGCGGGATCAGCTCGAGGAGAAGGAAAGAAGAATCAGAGAGCTAGAGAGGCAGCTCGAAGAGGCCAACCGCGAAATCGAGGAGCTGAGCACACAGAGGCGCCGAGAGCGAGCGCAGAACGAGGCCCTCCAGGAGGTTAAGCGTGCGGCCGAAAACGACTATCGCGAGCGACAGCTGGATCTCGAACGAAACAACCAGGTCCTCAAGGAGTGGATCCGGGGGACCTCTGCGCGAAGCCAGCAGTATCAGCGACAACTCGAGCAGAAGAACCTGGAATACCAGCGGCAGCTCGGCCGACAGCAACAGCATCAGCAACAACAGTACCAACGTGACCTCGCACTACGAGAACGCCAGCAGCAACTTGAGCAACAACAATGGGCGCTCCAGAGGGCTGCCATCGAAGCGCCCCCACAGCGAAGGAGCAAGTCACGGGATAGAAGCTCGAGAAAGCCCCGAAGCGGACGCCAGCAGCTTGCGCTGGCGAGGTCCAAAAACAACCGTCAAGAGGTGTTAGTAGTGAGATGAAGCGCTTGTGGATCCAGTCAATCTGACGAGTTGCAGCTCAGCGGCAATGCTTTACATGATGACGTGACGGGATTGGAGAAGTGTGAGGGGAGCGAAATTGGAATTGTATTTTGTAAACAGTATGTATTTTGCGCTGTGTTGATGCTGCTTGTGATAATGTCGTCAAAAGTGAATAGGCAGGCTTGAAGCTCTCGGCCAACTTTGTCAGAGGCACTCATACCTGAGTGCACCGCCGGCGGTGCAAATAAGGTCACGTGATAAGCTGCACCTCCATGAGGTCCCCCACCCACCTTAGTCATCCAAAATTTCCACTCCAACGCGACCCCTGACAACTTACACGTCTCCTCAAGATATCGATCGCATCGCAAACCGCATCGCCCTCGCCCTCGCCCACGCCAACCCTTCCGCTCTTTATCTCCCTTCTTTACTCTCCTTATATACCAGTTACGCACCCCCCAGAACCGCCACAATGACCCGCGCCCAGCAGACCATCTCCCTCGCCCTCCTCGTCTCCTCCGTACGCACACCACCCCTTTACCCCTCGATCGCATCGCCATCGGCTAACCACCACTCGCAGCTCTACCTCGCCCTCTTCCTCGAGCTCATCCCTCTCCCTCCTCTGATCCAGGAGCAGATCGTCCCTGTTGTACGGCTCCTCACCCCTCTCGCTTCAACATGATCTAACACAACAACAGCTCCCCTTCTGGGCTCTCGTCTCCTTCGGCGCATTCCTCCTCTTCCGCCTCGGCTGGGGCATCCTCACCTTCAACGACGTCCCCGACGCCCACAAGGAGCTCATGGCTGAGATCGACCAGGCCAAGGTTGACTTGCGAAAGCTGGGCGTCACCGTCGACTAAGCTATCCTATTGGCGCGAAAAACTCCCAGCAATCACATCATCTTAATGGATATAGAAGGCAAAAAAAAAAGGGGGGGGGGGGGTTACGGATACAATGGACAAATCATCTAGGCCACTGCCATGGCCAAAATACATTAATTGCAGTAATCTGGTATCTCGTGCGCCATAAGTATGCGGCCTGCGCAGCTGTTCTCGTGCAGGTCAGAACAAGGCCAGACAGGTTTGTTCAGGCATCTAACATCCATGCTGAGCTCTCAAATCCATTCATCATGACTGATCGCCAGCCATCAGTGCTACAATTGTTCGAACAGCCGTACCGGGCTTCTCCCCACCATGTACAAGCTCCGCAAAAAGCTTGGGAAGCTTCCCAAGAGACCCTCGTTCATCCGTTTGGTGCCCTATGTCAAGTTAGTCAAACAGTACACCCACATCAGTGGATTGTACTCACATTTCCCGGGCACGCCAACCATCACCCCAAGCTTGCTCTGCGCTTCACCCGTCCAGTCAAACTCTGTCTTCCACTCCAAGCGCACAACTGATCCTGACTCGGCGTTGCCCTGGGGTATCGATATATCAAAATGTTGCTGCCCCATGTAGCGGAGCAAGTCTGCTCTCTTCAAAGTCTGCTCATCTGTCGACTCCTCATCCTCATCTTCATCTTCTTTCCTCCGCTTGGGCTTTCGTGTTCGCATCTCGCTTGAAGCCTCAGCCACGCCGTCTTTCGAGCCAAGGCTCTTTTCTAGTTGGCACCAGAGCCCCGCTCTCTCGACTGCGACTCGAAGCCATTCACCCATGGCCCACGATAGGATACCCACGTTGCGCTGCATGGTTCGGTTGCAGTCTCCCGTGCAGATCTTTTGGACAAACGGCCCTAGCTCCGGCTTAGCAGCTGGCTCGAGGGCGACAACGTCGAGGCTGAGGATGGTGAGGTCTGTCGCATTCACGGCCATATCTATTCGTGCGTTGAAGATGCCTGGAATCTCGCGCGATCGGAAGGTAATCGCATGCAGCTGCCTCAGGGGCTGGTCTGGCGCCTGAGGTAGGATGGCGATCTTTGACGATATTGAGAAAGGGCTGAACAGCTCGAGATAAGGCAGCTCCTCCTCTGCCGTCATCTGCACAGGATGATGTGACTTGATATCGGCCTGCTTGTCCTCAGCTGACACCGAGGCCACAGGAGCTGGTGCCTTGCCAAAAGGAAGCAGAGCAGCAGGATTCAACGCCGCCTTGACCAGTAGTTGAGATGCCGTAGGGCCCGCGTCAGCACCCGCCGAGACATGCTGGCGCTGAATGAGGTCGATGACCGCCTCTTGATTCGAAGGTGCAAGCTCCCGACCAGACTTTTGCATCAGGCGGATGCGCTCATTCTCCGTTTGCGCCGTTTCAAGATCCTTCTTGAGCGCCTCGATTTCTTTTTGCAAGGCGTCCCTCTCTTGCTTCTTGGCCAAATTTGGATCGAATGCACGGGGTTTCCTAGGCCCCGGCCCAGTTGCATCAGGAGCAATCCTCTCCTGGGTTGCTCTGGCGGCAGACCCGGCGCGTTGAAAGCTTTTCCTGGGCTTGTCAAACAGCCGTGATGGCGGTTTAATCAGTGGTGAATCCTTAGGCTGAGACAGTTCCCTCCATCGCACGGGGCTATTTTGAAAGCTTCTTCGTTTGGTGGTATCCCGCGGTGGAAGCCTTGTCGGTTGTGACGCGGGAGAAGGCATAATCTGAGAATCAGGGTGAACCAGGGGCTGTAGTTCAGGCTCGGGCATTGAAGCTGGAGGTTGCTCGGGAGAGGAAGAAGGCTGAGGCGCTGGAGATTCCATGGGCGAAGGGGACTCGGCTGCGGAAAGCTCCTGTGGGGACGAAGATCTAGCCGGCAATTCCTCTTCTGGAGAGGGCGATGGGACTGATGATGGTTCCTTGGCCGGGGAAGGGGACCGTTCTGGCGAGGGTTCTTCAGGTGGAGCAGGAGAACCATCTTCAGATTCAGTCGCATCTCCATCGAAAGGCGGAAATAGTCCTGGCTCTGGCATCGAAGCCGGCAACTCAGGTGGTGAGGACACCTCAATCGGAGGCGGCACCTCAGGCTCAGGCATCGACGCAGGAGGCTCCTCAGCCGCCGTGTCCACAACCGTAGGCGGCGACCGCCGCAGCACTTTTCCTCGAAAAGGATTAAACTCGTCGTCCTCTGCCCCCGTCGCCGGTGACCGCCGCAGCACCTTTCCTCGAAAGGGATTAAAGTCGTCATCCTCCGGCCCTGTCGCCCGCTGCCCCACCTTGGAGGGCGTCCGCCTCGCAGCCGCAGCCATCCCACCCGTCACGCGCCTGAGCGACTTGCCCGAGCCCGGCGTCGGAGCATCGCTCTCTATCCTGCTCACAGCCAGTCGCGCCGCGAGAGCCTCAGAGGGGCTCTGCTCAGCACCCGCCGAGGGCCTTGCGGTGGCGCCCTTCTCGGGTGACCTAGACCTCCTCCTCTCTAGCACATCCGGGTTGTGACGCGCGAGGCTTGCTTTGGTTGGAGATGCGTATGAAGGGCGCCGACGTCGAGGCGACGCGGGTTCTGGAGACGGGGGAGTTCCGCCAATGTTGAGTGAAGTGCGCGGCGATGTACGACGGCGCTTTGGCGCGGATTCCTCCATTGTGAGGAAAGCTGGTCCTTGTCGTAACGGCGTTTAAGTGTCGTTCATTTCCGTGATACCGCGAGTTGCCGAATTTCACAATCTCGTCCTTCTTCGGTCTTGTCGCATTGGTTGTTGTTTACTTGACCAGACCCAGTCGCGTCCCTCAAGTGGGCTTCACCGCCTGCCAAAAAGGGTATGCTGTTTTGGTACAACCCAAAATAACCAGGGAATAAAGGCCTTCTAAGACTGCGCCCCCCGATTCGCAAGAAAGAAAAATCAACAATGAATTCGATTGAGCCGAACAAAGCGTCTTGGCTCCGTCTCATGAGAAGGTGTTGTATTCTGAAATCATACGCACCCGTCACAGGACGCGAAAGCATGTGACGCTCGTCACGTGGTGATTATCGCTGATTCAGCGCCTCAATCATCTCTGCCCAATCAAATCGCTTGCGGTGAACCGGCGGCATCTCCAATTTTCGGCATTTCGCCTTTTGCAGCACACCCCGATCTATTTCCCTCGCGCCCCCCCGGCCGATGACGTCCGAGGCAAAAATGGCGGACTTCCGAGATCTCAACTCCAACTTTCTCGGATCCGGTCGAGGCGCATGACAAACCAGTTTCCTTAAAACCACACTCTTTCTCTAACCTGCGATCTGTTTGCGACTCGGCTGCCCCTTATCCGCATCACATATTTAGACCTCACAATGTCATTACCAGCCCGATTGGCCCCGAGGCTACGGCCTCTATTCTCCGCGACAGCAGCGACATCATCACGAGCCTTTGCCAGCGCACCGCCCAAGCCACCCCAATCCACAGAAGAATGGCCCCAGCGATCCCCCCTAGGTCCATATTACGAGACGATCCTCGAAAGCCCACTACCAGACCCCGCCGAGAAACCCAAGGAGCCCCAAAAAACCGCAGCAGACCAGCAGCAACCTGACTCCTCCGCTCAAACACCCCAAGAACGAGCCAAGATAATCTTTGGCTCGCGCCTCCTCGGTCCCACAGAGCAAGCCGACCGCCTCGCCCTCCGCAAATCCAAATCAACCTACATCGCGGGTGTCCTCGTGCCCCCTAAGCCCGAGGAGCCCGACAACTGCTGCATGAGCGGCTGCGTCAACTGCGTGTGGGACCGCTTCCGCGAGGAGATGGAGGAGTGGACGCTCAAGAATTCCGAGGCGCAGGCCGCCCTTCGCAGGGTAGAGGGCTCCATGGACTCGGACGGCGGCGGCTCCGAGGCCAACTGGGCACCGCCAGCAGGGGCAGTGGGCGAGGCAAAGATCGCAAAGGACCTGTGGGACGATCAGCTGTATGAGAGTGTGCCAGTGGGCATCAGGGAGTTCATGAAGCAGGAGAAGCGACTAAAGGAGAGGCACGCGCGCGAGGGCACGGTCGGAGGGTAAGCCAAGCAGGCGCTCAGGCGAAATGAAAGAGCAAGTGAAAGAGCATATACCCCATCACAAAGCTTTGTATACTGCGGGGGGCGTTGGGAGCGATAGAGTTGACGAATAGACGACATAGACCTTTGAGACTTCATAGAACAATGAATAGATGCGCCCTGTGCGACGACCCTTGTTCAGCGACAATGGCTTCCCAATTGTCTGTTCCATCTTCTATATAAAACCTTAGGGGTGTTCGACGCCACGATGATTAAGTCCACTTCGCAGCAGCGATACCATCAAGATCAGACGTAGCCGCAGTTTTTCCAATGTCCCCGACCCAAAGATCTCCACCCAACAACACCATGATGCCTCCCTCCGAAACTCCGCCAAATGAGATCTTGGAGCCTTACTATGGACTAGGGTGGCGCAACGGTGTGTACTACATCAGCACCGAGCCTGCCGAACCCGTTCATGGCTTTCTCTTCAGCCCTTATGCTGGGAATGTCGACCCCGGTCCGTTGGCCAGCCACAGTCTCGATCCGACTCCCGAGTACCAGCCAGCAACCGGAGAGTATCAACTCAAACCGTTGCTTCCCAACGCCGGAGCAAGCGTTTATTCAACCCGGATTGGATGCAGAGAGTACGTGGTCAAGCTTGACAACGACCATTTGAATGTGAAGGATAGGTGCGTTCGCCAGGTGAAGGGACGCGTGACTGTCCTTCTAGGATGGCGTGTAGCAACCTCGGAACTTGGCGACTATCGTCTGAGGCCACTTCTCATCCCAGACGCTGTCTCAACGATCACTTCGCGCAGTCTCTCTAGCGGGACAGATATCCAGGCTGGCTACCGAGCAGGTTACATCATGGAGTGTATCCCACCGTTGAAGCTGCATCACGCTCAAGCCCTCGCAGGGCTCTATATGGAGCCTAACCTTGCTGATCGTGTCAAGCAGGATCCCAACCTGTCAAACGTCAGGCTCAGCGTTCGTCTAGGGGAGCTGCTAGACGACATAAGCGGAGAGTTCCTGCCTCGGCACGCCTACTTGAACCACCTTATTCAAGAGGCGTCGGGCTCGATCTTTGGCTGGGTCATGGCCATGGGCGTGACACTGGCCTTGCTTCATTGGGGCTGTGACCTCGACGCCCAGGGTGTCGACATCATCCTCGCACCCAAAAAGTCCAAAATGCACATGTGGATGATCGACTTTGCCCACTGCAAGCCTTTCCGCCAGGATGCGCAGGGGGTAGTCGAGACTCTGGTCGAGGCCATCATCGACAACCCAGCGTAGCCACGCCCAGAATGTGCCCCAAACTTTGCATCTGAAAACGATCTCAACAAGTGTGTCGCAAAGATCTGGAGTTACTTCCGGGAAGGGTATCTGAAGGCAAGCGACGAGATCCTGCCCTGCTTTGGCGAGCCATCCAGAGAGGAACGTCGCTTGCCGGCCCGTTTCATCGACGGGCTCGAGTCAGCTTGGCAGCATCAGGCAGACCAGAAATGAAGTAGCCCGCGAGCATGCCCGAGCAGCCCACGGCTGGGCAGCAGATGACGGGAGCCCAGAGCCGGCGGGCCGAAGAAGCTGAGAAGTGTTAGCATCAGGAGAAAGGGGAGTCACATAAGTCGGTTAGAGCATGTCTTGGGTGTTTTGGATCTGGGATTGATCATGAGTTCTCCTTTCAATAAGTATGGAGCCAGGGACCAGAAAGACCCATGGATACCATCTAGTGCTTTTGAATTGAGCGTCTCGTAAATAAATCATTCATCATCATGATGGTAATATCGCGCGTAAATGTGTGGGCCGTTCTTCCGCAAACTCCAAAATCTCATGCAGAGGCGCTTTAGTTGGACTTGGGCTGCTGGCCGGCAAGCCGGTCGTGCTCCTCAATATCCGTAGCCTCCCAAGGATAGCAGATCCAGACGTCGCCAACAGTCTCGGCGGCAGCGTAGCGCTTGGTCAGCATCTCACCGGGGAGATTGCCCTTCTTCGGCTTGTCCTTGTTCTGCGGTCGGGGTTAGTATCTCGTAGGATGCCCGACAGTCGCAAGCAGCACTTACGTGGAGGACAAAGATGCTGAACTCGGTCTTGGGAGCGGGAGCGCCCTCGCCCATGCGCTGACGGGCAATCTCGACGTCCTTCTCCAGTTCCTTGACAGCGTACTCGAGGGTTGTCCGGGTGTCATCGACCTCGTCCACGATGAGGATTCGCTTGCCGACGAGGTTCTCCATCTCGCCGAGGGCCGTCAGATCCAGCCACTGGGTTCGGGTGACCCGGGTGCCGGGTGCCTCGACCTCATCGTTGCCGAGAGACTCGTAGAGGGAGAGGCCGATGGCCTGGATGGGAATGTTGGGAGAGCCAGGCTGCTTGAGGAAGGATCGGAGGATTCGGGCAGGAACGTAGCCACCGCCGCCAATGGCGATCATGAGCTGAGGCTGGAAGTCCTTGAGGAGCTGTTCGGCCGACCTCTGGCAAGCCTTGTGGACCTAGAAGAGAAATGGTGTCAGTGAGGAGGCTCTGCAGGAGGGGCTATGACAAGACGGGGGTGGCTGATCGAGGTCTCAGAGGTCACTGGGTAACAATATCGACCAAGTTCCAGCCCCAAGAGCCTCAAGAGCCTCTTTGAGCCAGGAAGCGCATCGCTGTTGGGCGAATTCGCGAGGCGCATCACCGCCCTCAAAATCGTTCAAGGCGGGGTGGCGGGGTAGTTCTCACATCGTTGTACGTGACGTAGAGCTTCTCAGGCATTTTGGCGGGTCTTTTTTTCAGGGTATCACAAGCGTCGCAAAAGGGGGGATAGAAGATGGAGGAGGAAAAATGGCGATATGATGAGTTGAGAGATTGCGCGACGGAGACAAGATCCAGGAGGACGTGCCCAAGAGAAGAAAGGAAAAAGAGAAAAGGAGGAAAAAGAAGGAAGGGGCCGAGGAAGTCGCAACTGGGGATCTTCAAACAATTTTTTCCCTCTCTTTTTTTCTACATGGCCCATGCTTCTTGCACTCTTTGGGTCTTGGAACTCCCCGCGATTTGCTGGTGCCTTGCCGCGGGATCCACTGAGCGCGTCGGAAGCCGCCGACGCACAGAATCTTCAGTGGGGCAGGCGCTGTAACATTAGGGGGCCCGGCGGCTCAGACACCACGCCCGTGGGCTCCGGCCATCGTGAAGTTGGATCCGGCCAACACCAGGAGACCTACGGATACTATGTAGATAAATAATATCACCGCCTTGTTTTCAAGTCGTAAGGTCTTTGAATCTAGTAGATTGTACGGACCTAATTCCGGGCGGCACCATTTTTGAGCATTTCTCTCGTCTTTTACCTGATCTTGGCGACGAGCGGCTCGTCTATACCTCCCCCCGTGACAGAAAAAAATACAGAAAAAAGCCAAACACTCATCAATGCGACCTGAGGATCTTCTATTCTAAATAAATATTATATAATAAATTAAAAAATAATACTATTAGATTTTAATACTCTTAGATTATAATACTCTTAGATTATAATACTCTTAGATTATAATACTCTTAGATTATAATTACTTATTTAAACTAAAAAATCGGCTTTCTTTGAGGAGAATCTTATGGAATGATTCCCTAATAATAATTCCGGTGTTTCTTTCTACCAGGAGCTCCTCCAGGAGGAGTTGGGAGACGCTTGCAATCGGCCCCTGACGGCCTGTGTCTTGTGCGACAATCACGCGTCTCCCCCTCAACAGTTCATAGGATCGTCTGTGAGAATGCCCACGGGTATCTGCATCCTTATTTCTCTTATCCCGTGTCACCTGTGCGAGTGTCCGGATGCGACAAGCAAGCCCGCGTTTCAGTACGGCAAGCTCCCGAATTGAAGGATTTCGCCGGTTCCAAGCAATCTTGGCTTTGCCTTGGATTCGGTTTCAAGTGCTAATTTCATTTTTCTTTGGATAATTTAGGGCAGCCACAGAACAATAGCCCGTATGACATGTTCCGTAGGACGAACAGCAAAGACGCCAAATTGCCATAGGGTAGAGTCCCGGTTGAAGGCACCAACTGGCTTCTTTCAACTGTCCTGGGTAGCTCCAACAACTCTGTGTTCTGAAGTTCTCGACTTGAAATCGACTTCAATGACTAAGAGTTGACTCTAGGAAGAACAATCCACACGGAGTCTCCCGGTTCCCTTTGCCGGTGCTACTCAGCCTCCGGGCAGTCTCTCCTCCGTCAGAGCGGAAGTGCCTTGCACCCGATCTTGGCATGATCTCCCTGTCTTCATTATCGTATACGTCGGTAAGTTGGCCCTAGCTCTAGGATATCATTGAGATCCTTGTCGTCAAACCTAGCTTCGCGGCGCGATGAGTAATGGCTGGGCTTCTTTCAGCGCCTTGAGCGGCACAGCCTTGCCCCATGAATATCCCGAGTAACTGGGATTCACTCCGCCCTGCATATGACCATGGGGATCCTGGTAGGACCTCTGTAGCCTTGTATTTGGGAGAGCGTTGTTACAAATGAGAAATTGAGGCTGAATATGAGTGAGATTGAGTCGTTCGCCGGTGACTATGGGATTTCTTGGGGCATTGACCGAGCCTCAAGACGTTTCCATTGGCACGAGTACAGGCAGATCGATAGGCATATTGACCAAAACAACCAAATGAAACCCAAGATGAAGGGCCTGGCCGAAGTTTTCAACCTCTCACTGCCTCATCGGCGTAATCATCCCCAAAATTAGAACCCCACGTGCCTCGTAGGCTGCATGCCCGCAGACTCGTAGGGCTGAGAGACAGGCATGATATTTGAGGCTCAATGCTCTCGAGTGCAGCGTGTGAATCATCCACTGAACGGCAGTGATTCAGGGATGAGGCTTGCCGGGGGTGTTACGCAACTCCCTCGCGTGACACCGCGTGGCGGGCGCTTGCCTCGTAATCAGGCAACCCTGCGCCGCCTTGCGGTCCGCCAACAGTTCTGCCTTGAGGCACATCAACATTTCCCCATCCACTAAGAAACCGCCCAGCCAAGAGAACGGGGAAGTGATGCCAACATCATGGGATTTTTGACCACGATTGCCTTGGCTCATTCCCCGAGGCGCCGAATCGGACCTTTTCTAGAACAAGAGTTTTTTTCTTACTCTTGACGCCTTCGAGGCAGACACGTTTTCGGATCTAATTAGATCTCACAACCAAAAGTTCCGTCTAATACATGGGGCCTTTGGAATCTGACTTGCAGCGGAAACGGAGCATGACAGCACAACAACAAACAAATGCAAGCGGAGAAACGTGCCACCAACACGGCACTGCTACCCACCCTCAGCGCTCGACCAACAGGATTGGCAAAGAGAGATTAGCCTTGAAATCGCCTAGGGAAAAACCGCCAAAATACCAAGGAACAAATAAGGACTTTAGCTGAAGCCCCGATGGCTTGGCGCGGTGCGTCACGCTGGTACGCCCCTCATTTCGGAGGCGCACAGCCTTCTGGATCCCAGTTGGCCGGTTGTATGACATCCGAACATGGTTATGCCTCGATGCAGAAGCGACGGCATCTGTAGGACTTGGGGGCGTATTTTATCCCGACGCTGACTTTGATCCTTCGACTTAAAGCCCGAGACGCTCGCTCATCTGGAAATTGCCAGCTTATCACGGCTTTGCAAGTTGACGGGTTTAGGACTGTGTCCTTTCAAGGGTGACAAGCACTCCTTTCGCTCCTTATCGTGAGAGAATTGGACCGTCTGAGACGGCGATTGAGCCCATCATGGTGGTGAGTCTTACTTCATTCATTTCATTGTTTAGTGCTAATGCGTTATCGCAGAAGATACCCCTCTGGAGCAGCATCACCAGCACCTTTGGCGGCGGCAGCAAGAAGAACAACAACGGCAATGAGAAGAACGACAATAAGGACAACGAAAAAGAAGTCATCCGCGAGAAAGAAGCCCAGGATGACATCGTCGGCGGTCCCTCAGCCATCCAACCACCCCTCGTCATCTCAAGCGAAGATGCCGCCCTTCACCTGGAACCAGTCCCCGACAAAAAGGCCCTCCTCGTCAAGATCCAGCCCCCCACGGCCCCTTCAACGCAGATTCCCCACGTCCCCTGCGACATCGTCCTCGTCATCGACATCTCTGGCAGCATGGCTGCGGCGGCTCCCGTCCCAGGGGAGGAGGGCGGCGAGAACACGGGCCTCTCGGTCCTGGACCTGACCAAGCACGCCGCCCGCACCATCATCGAGACGATGAACGAAGGGGACCGCCTCGGCATCGTCACCTTTGGGAGCAAGGCCAAAGTCCTCCAGCCCCTTATACCCATGACGACCGCCAACAAGGACCGCTCCCGCGACAACGTCAAGAGCATGACTCCCCTGGACGCCACTAACCTCTGGCACGGTCTCTTAGAGGGCATCAAGCTGTTCAAGGAGGCCGGCCCCACGGGCAATGTCCCCGCCGTCATGATCCTCACGGACGGCATGCCCAACCACATGTAAGCTTTCCCCCCCTTCCCCTCACCGACATGATGCTTACGCTTCCCCACTAGGAACCCTGCAGCTGGCTTCGTCCCCAAGATCCGCGCCATGGGGCCCCTCCCTGCATCCATCCATACGTTCGGCTTCGGCTACCACCTCCGGTCGGGCCTCCTCAAGTCCATCGCTGAAATCGGCGGCGGCAACTACGCCTTCATCCCCGACGCGGGCATCATCGGAACCGTCTTTGTCCACGCCGTTGCCAACCTGCAGAGCACGTTTGCCACCCGTGCCGTCCTCAAGCTCACGTACTCTGCGCCCCTGGAGCTGGAGGAGACGACCGGCGCTTCGGTGGAGCAGCAGCCCCCGCAGCCGGTGAACAGCTCCGGGGACGGCGCCGTGGAGCTGACGCTGTCTCTGGGTAACCTCCAGTACGGCCAGTCCAGAGACATCTTCCTCCGAGTCAGTGACGTCTCCCAGCTCCGGTCTCTCCAGGAGACGGATACTTCCAGTTCGCTTGTCAGCGCCTCGCTGGCGTACGTCAAGCCCGGTAACTCACCCCAGAACCGCAATGTCCTCAACACCATGCTCTCCAAGGACGCGCCCTTTGTTCCCATGACGTCTGTCCGCCGCAGCGTCCTCGACACGAGCGACCTCCCCGCGTCAGAGATTGCTTACCACGAATCCAGAGCGCAGATCTGCAACTTCATCTCTTCCATGTTCCCCATAATGTCCGACGGCGAGCACGAGGTCGCAAAGAAGATCATGAAGACCAAGAAGAACGAGCTCCTCACCGTCATCGAGAACCTCCCCTCAAAGGACTTTGACGACGACAAGAACACCTCACTGATGAAGGAGCTGTCATCTGAAGACCCCAAGGGCCAGGTCTTCCTCGCCATCGAATCAAAGGCCAACTTCAACAGATGGGGCTGCCACTTCCTCCCCTCCCTCCTCAACGCCCACACCCGCCAGATCTGCAACTCCTTCAAAGACCCTGGCCCTCTCCAATACGGCACCGAGAGCCCCCTCTTCAAGTCCTGCCGCGACCTCCTCGACCAGGCATTCGACGATCTCCCCGCCCCGGAGCCGTCACGTCCCGTACGCCAGCAGCGCCAGGGCGTCGTCGGCGGTGGCTCGCGCTCGAGCTTCCTCGGCGCGTCCTCCTCCTTCAGCATGAGCAAGTACCGCAACGTCAGCGGCGTGTGCTTTGCGGGCTCGACGAGCGTGACCCTCGCATCGGGGCGGACCGCCCCTATTAGAAAGCTGCGCAGGGGCATGAAGGTACGGACGCCTCGGGGCTCAAGGCGGGTGGCCATGGTTCTCAAGACACCTGTCGAGGAGGAGATTCTCTGCCGGGTGGGCGACGTCTTTGTGACACCCTGGCACCCCATCTCCGCGGACGGCAAACGCTGGAGATTCCCTGCCACGTCGGCCGACGCCGCGGTGCTGTACACGGGTTGCGTATACTCTGTCCTGCTGGAGCGGGACCGCAACTCGGCTGCCCACGCTATCCGCGTCGGAGACATGTGGGGCGTGACGCTGGGCCACGGGTTGACCGTTGGTAATGACGCGCGAGCGCACGCCTTCTTTGGAGACTATAATCTTGTTGGCAAGGGGCTTGTAGCTCTGGGACGCCGCAGGAACGGCATCGTTGTGGGGGGTGGCGTTGAGAGGGACGAGGAGACGGGGCTGGTTAGGGGGTTCAGGCAACCTAGTAAGATGCTGGTACAGGATGATTGAGAATAAAGGCCAGTCAATATTAATATAATTTATCGAGTTGAGCCCCTGAGTTGCAGTGATAGATTTATTAATGGAATGGTTCTGGAGATGTGGCCCTATCCTGGAGGAACCGTAGGGTAAGTCTGGAATCCTGACGTGGAACTCTTTGGCTCGAGTCAGTACTCACCCGTCTTGCTGCGTTTGCATCCAGTTATGCTATAGAAACCTGGTGTCGGTGGTTGGACGAACTGGAGCATTGAGGATTGAATGACCGAGCAGCACAAAAGTGTTTGCTCAGGTTCATTCCCATTTGGCCTCCTCGAGCCAACAGTGATTCATCACCTCCACTCAGCTGCCTCCTCCTAAAGCACCTCGAATATCAATTCGAAACTTCTTCTACCTTTTGAATCTCCAACCATTGGTTCGAGCTTCATCCTTTCACCACTTCATCCTTCCGTTCTGGAGTTCCAACTCCGGTATATCCCAACGTCTATCTTACTGCGACACATCATTCATCTACTTTCAGCTTGAATACTCGATAGGCACATCAAAGATCTCCAGCTTCGGTACGTTTGATTCAAGATCACCCTCTTTCGTGATAACAATTTCTTTTCCGTTTTATGGGCTCTCCTAGTTTTCTCTGTTTGTTCACCTTTTTGGTTCTTAGGCAGAGAACCAAAGCTTGACTTGACTGCTGGCCTTCTCCCATTTCTTTCGTCTCCTTTTACCCTCATTCAATTTTTTTTTCTTCTTCTCCAATTTGTTGAAATTCACCATTCTTTCACCTCACCCTATTCATCTTTCGCTTCACTCGTGTTTCTTATCATCTCCCCTTTCCCCCTTCCCCCTTCTTCTTTCACTCTCTATCGCACTGAATAGTTTCGCTCACTACTCAGGGGGCCTTTTCCCCCTTCCTTTTCCATTTCTACATTCTTTCACCCCAACTCCCTCCCTATCTTTACCGGCACTCTTGAGTGGCCTCGTTCTCCATCAACTTCTGATCGCGGGTTCATCCTGCTTCACCTTTTCGACCAGGCGCAAACTGGATTGATTTTGGGCTCACATTCTGCTCCTCTTTCGCCTAACTACTCTCTCAATTACTGCCCATTTCCCGCTGACTCCTGCTCATCGTAGGCGCATCACTTGCCTCCCACTCCCGCGATGGAGGACGCCAAACCTCCTGCCCCGCCAAAGGGCGTCAAGCACGAACGATCTCCGAGCCCCGAACCTGCCGAGTCCTCTCCACCCATAAAACGCCAGACTCTTGAGGCGCCCGAGCCAGAGGATGAGCCAGCCGAGGATGAGACAACCGAGGACGAGCTGGACGAGGTAGTCGATGAGGTGGCCGACTTCTCCTGGGCTGTGTGCGAGGACCTGGAAGACGCCCAGCGTCTTCAGGTCAAGCAGAAAGCCGTTGAGCTGGCCGAAGAATACTGCGCAAAGATTCATGAGATACTCGAGTCTGTCCTCGCAAAGGGCCCGACAGGAGAAAACGACCCAGAGGCTGTTGTCATGGGACTGAGGAACTTCAGGGAGTGGCTACTCGAGCATGGTGGGTGTTGATCCTCTCCCAATAGACTTGTTGACGTGTTCACCGTCTCTGACTTCTCACCTAGACCGAGTTCGCGATAATCATCGGAACCGCGGAGTTTTGGTCGGCGTCGAGGGCCCAACCGGCGCCGGAAAATCGTCTTTTCTCGGATCACTCCTCCGGATCCAAGAGCTCCTCCCCTCAAGCCAGGAATCAGCCGCCACCGCGGTTGTCGGGAAAGTATCTTGGAACTGGGACGACACCCCTGGCCAAGAGTTCCGCGCTAAGATTATCTTTCGGAAGAAAGACGAGATTGAAGCAGACCTCAAGCTTCTGCTGCAGGAGATGAAGTACTTTGTGGATATGGTCGAGTCTGGGGAGTACGACGACGATGAGGATGAAGACAGGCGCCTCCAGGGCATCGAGATTGCGAGAGCCCAGATCGACCACGAGCTTCCCAAGATCAAGGCCGTTTGGAGACTCGGAGAAAAGGACCTGATGAAGGCTGTAAGCCGCTGCACCAGCCCTGAGCTGTACGACCAGGCAGTGCAGTGGATCCTGGGCCACAACGAGAGGGCCCTCCAGCTCATGGTCGAAGGCGTCAAGCAGATCGGAAGATCCAGCGCCAAGGAGCTATCCCGCGCTGTCAAGCCTTACCTGGACTCCACCACGGGGAAGCATGGGGGCAAGCGCTCCTTTTCCGCCTGGCCACTTGTGGAGATGGTTCACATCTATGTCAAGGCCGACATACTCAAGTCGGGCATCACCCTCGTCGACCTCCCCGGATGTGGAGACGCGATTGCCAGCCGCGCAGAGGTCGCCAAGAAGTTCTCGAGGGAGCTCGACGTGCGGATGGTGGTGAGTCCCATCTGTCGCGCGGTGGATGAGAAGCAGGGACACGCCCTCATGAGAAGCGGGTTCGAGGAAGTTCAAATGAAGATCAACGGCAAGCTCAACGAGCGAGGCTTCTGCGTCGTCCTGTCAAAGATGGACGACATTTCCGTCGACACCTACATCAATGGTTGTCCTGAACTGGTCGAAGACGAAGAAGTCATGACCAAGCAGGAAGAACTTGAAACTCTCAAGGACGAGAAGAAATCCCTCAAGGTCGCCTCAAAGGACTTGCGTCGCAAAGTGCGCAGCACGCAAAAAGAAGCAAAAAAGGCGAGAAAGGCCTATGAGACTGCCATCGATAAGCACTTCGACAAGGCTCAAGGTAAATATTTCTTCTCCCCCCTCCCTCTTTTTTTTAGCCAAACGTGGTTAATGAACTTGCCTTCATCTCAGATGAACCAGTTGCAAACAACCAGGCTATCATGGCTCTCAGGGAGACCAAGCAAAAAAAGCAGCTTGCCTCCAAGGAAGCTGTCGATGCAATGAGACAACATGACCTACAAGATGCCGCGATCCTTCAGAAGACGAAGCGATTGAAAGCCTGGCTTCACCACCGAGCGATCCAGACACGCAACAGACGCGTTAAAGAGCGGCTTGACCGAGAGTTTCGGATCCGCCAGGCCCTGCTCAGCGACCCCGAGGGAGCCAGTCAAGCTGAAGTTCAAGAAGAGTCCTGGCTCCCCATTCTCCCCATTTCGACAAGAGCATTTTGGCAGCTCGAGAACGGCGAAGCCACTCCCGATGGGTTCCCAACCAAGAGGTTCACGGGCATCCCGGCTGCAGAGCAGTGGCTGCACGGGGCGACCTTGGAGAAGTGCGAGAGGCGCCTGGATGATGCGCTAGCTAGGTACCTTGACCTCATGGCCATGATGAGGACCTACTCCCAGGAGACGGACGAGGACGTGCAGGTCAATTTCACCAGGGCCCAGGTCGAGATGGTGCTGGGCAGGACCCACGCAGACTACTTTGCGGTGAGTGCATTCCATTCTTCATACTTCAATCTCCAGGCCCCATTGCTTTAGGTCATGGGGGATGGATGCTTGCTGACTTTTGGCCCAACCAGAAATTATGTGCGAGGCTCGCAAAGTCGGCCATCCCAGTCCAGCATCTCAATCCCATCTCCAACCCAGAGCGCACCACGAAAAAGTTCAACAAGACAGCGGTCCGAGTGGCATCAAAGTGGTCGATGAAGTTCCCAAATGAGCGGTCTAAGACGGAAAAGATGCACTACGCCACGCATCAGGCCATCCTCGTGCGTAATGGTGGGCGATACACCACTGGATCCTACCCCAAAGTCACCTACACTTGGATCGAGACCATGTAAGTGCTGCGGTCAACTTCTGTCCAATGTCGTTCCCGCGCCTGACGCAGAATTAGCGCCACTCCCATGCTGAGGAACATGGCCAATGAATGGGACAACAAAATGAACAAGCAACGGCCGCAGCTCAAGGAGCCCATTGTGGCAGCCTTTTCTAAAACCTGGGCCGAGTACCTCCAGCAGCTTGACGAAGACATCAGAAAGGAGGTGCCGGCCCTCCAAGACAGCTTCACCAGAATACGGCCAGCCCTGGAGAACTCCCAGCGTACCAGCGAAGGCAAGATCTGTGCCGTGATCGACGAGTTGGCGCAAAAGGCCGCCAATGTTTCCTTTGACGCCGTCGAGATTCTCACCGAGACCTTGTGCCCAACATTCCAAGGCGCCTTGGCTATTGGTCAGTAACTCTCCTCAAATTTTGCTCTACAGGACATTTGCTGACGCGTGCGAACCAGTTGGACGAGGAGCTTATGCCAAGCGAGAGGCTTACATCGTGAACCGGGTTGGAACTGAAGTCGAGCCCATGGGCAAAGATCTGATGGACCGCCTGGAGAAAGGGCTCGCAGCCAGGAAGAGAGAGGTGCCAGGCCAAATGAACAAGCTCGCGGCGGCGGCAATCGAGGGCGTCAAGCAGCAGGTGTCCTTGCTGATGAACAATCTCGTGGAGAACGACCCGAGGGGGTCAATCATCCAGTGCAACAAGGGAGAGCTGCAGAAGAAGATTCGCGCCGTCATCGAGGATTGGGGGGGCGACTGGCGGCTCGAGGTGCCCTTCAGCGACCACATTCTCAACGAGGATGTGAGCATCCCCGAGGCTCTGGACGATAGCCTTCTTGAAGGGGAGGATGACGACGTCGAGATCTTGGGGTGGTTGGATGACATGGAGTAATGGGTTCGGGGCTCAGAATGAGACCATGTTGAGGGCGCTGAGTTTGGAGTGATTGATGACAGTGGGAGACATCATGATTTGGGAGATTTCCCCTTACTAACAACATTTTCGGGGCAGCAACTACATCGGCCATATCAGTGCCATAGGGAATGGCTTTTTTGGGAGCAAGGCCACTACAGCTGGCTCAAGGAGATCACGACGACACTTTGCTATTTCACACAAGTACACAAACCAGATTGAGGCTATACAAATTGACACTGATTTTGACCTTTAACATCGGGTGCCCATCAAGCCCTGTGCTCTTTGGATCACCTCCCTGTGATTTCCTCTATTTGATCTTGGCAAATTGAATATGTCACTGGTAGCAAGCTATGTAAACCTCAAGTGCCCTCATTCTTAATTCTCGACTTTCTGCGGTCACCGCGATGCGCGCGTGCTGTAAGCCAGCCCGCCCCGGCTGGCAAGAGGTCTGACACCTCCAAGGTCGATGAATGGCCAATCTACATCCTCCTCAAACCAATCTCTTCAATAAAATTCAGATTTATTTTGTTAACCTACAATTCCCCTTTCTACCAACTCTTTTATATATCCCCTACTCCCTAACAAACAACCCAGCCATGCCCATCCCCGTCCCAACACACATGCTCACAACACCAACCTCGCCCCCATCCCTCTTCAGCCCATGCATAAGCGTGCTCGTCATCCTCGCCCCCGTCGCACCAAGGGGGTGCCCCAAGGCGATAGCCCCCCCATCGGGATTAACCCTCTCCTTGGCCCACGCGTCCTCCAGCCCCAGCTCCCTCACGCAGTGCAGCGCCTGGCTCGCAAACGCCTCGTTGATCTCCCACCGCGAGACGTCCTCCGTCTTGAGGCCGACCTGGTCCAGGAGCTTGGGGATCGCCAGCGCAGGTCCGATACCCATCTCGTCGGGGTCGCATCCCACCGTCACGGCTGAGACGAACTTGCCCATGATCCTGTCGCCTAGACCCAGCGATGTAGCCGTGCTGCGCCTCATGAGCAGCGTCGCTGCCGCTCCGTCGGATACTTGGCTGGAGTTGCCTGCCGTGGAGGCACCGTCGGGCTTGAACGCGGGCTTCAGCTTGGCGAGCGCCTCGATGGTGACATTCTCGCGGATACCGTCGTCTGCCGTGACAGTGATGCGCTGCTCCTCGCCAACCTTCTCACCCTTCTTGTCCACCTCCTGGAACCGCGTCGTGACAGGCACAATCTCGGCATCAAAGCGGCCCTCTGCTCTCGCCCGCGCCGCCCGTCGATGAGACTCCACAGCCAGAGCATCCTGGTCCGCGCGCGACACGCCATACCGCTCCGCGACGTTCTCCGACGTCAACCCCATGGGCATGATGCAGTCCCTAGCGTGGTGGTTCTCCGACTCGCGCAGCTCGGGCCACAGGTCCACGGGGATAGCCTTCGATCCATAGTTCCTCGTCATGCTCTCCATCCCCGCCGCGATACCCGTGTCGATCATCCCGCCGCGGATCTGCCCCGCCACCGCGGTGATGGCCTGCAGGGAGCTGGAGCACGCCCTGTTGACAGTGTACAGGCTAGTCGTGTTCTTGAAGCCGACGTGGTTCATGGCCATGCGCGCGGCCTTGGAGCCTCCGAGCTCGGAGAGCACGACGCCCACGGCCACGTCGTCGATGGCCGCCGGGTCGAGCGACGGGTTGGCCCTGAGCGTCGCGCTGAGGACGTTGGCGAGGAGCTCCTCCGGGTAGGCGTCCTTGAGGCGGCCGCGGTAGGAGCGGGTGATGGGGGTGCGGAGGGCGGAGAGGATGACGACGTCGGAGGGGGACTTTGCGAGGACGGCCGAGAGGCCCTTGGGGAGTTGGGGAGGCATGATGATGGGCGGTGTGAGTGAAGCTTAATGTGTTGATCTCAGCTCATGAAATGAGATATCTCCCAGCTCAATTGAGTAGAATAAAGAAGCAAGATTGATTGACTCGGCAGATCATGAGCTGGGAATTGTCAATTGCCGGGTAAGGAATCATCCAGTCTTTAAAACAAATCCCCCCTCCCCCGCCGAAACCCGACCTGCCCCGGTCCCGAGCCGAAAGTGGATCTCCGCCCGGCTCCAGATGTCGGCTGTTGTGCTGTGCTGTGGCTGGGGCGCGGGTAACCGCTGGGTCGTCGGAAGAAGCACCTCCTGTGGCTGGTAGTCTCTACTGAAAGAAAGGTGAAAGAGGACGTTCTTAATGGACTCTTGAAAAATAACCTAAACTCATGAAAAGAAGATCTAATTATTTATAAATATTATAGCATCCTCTTCTAATTATTAGGCATTAGGCACTAAGGATTAGAGCATCTTGAGACTGGTACTTAGGGGGCCTCTTCCTGTATCTTTTTCCACCCCGGGATCGGAGAACATGTGGCGGTGTTCATGGCACACCCAAGGTGTCATGATGGGTAAAGGGTGATCCACAGAGCAAAGAATTCAACTCGCGAGAATCTCGTCTTTTTCGCTATCTACCCATTCCAGCTGTTTCTGGACAGAGGTGGCTTATACCATTCAACTTATGCCAGCCCCGGGAACAATCTCGCCTGCCATGCCAAAAGACGCCATGTGCCGTTTTCCAAAAAGGGGTCATTCATTATATCCCAAGCATCTCCGAAACTCCGACTCCGATCCCGTCCGCTGCCTATAAAAGCCGATTAACCAGTTACTCGGCCGTTCACTGACTATACTGAATTCCTAGCCCGAGTCTCCGATCATCAGCCAATGGCCCGGCCACGCGGGACTTCTTGGCCGGGCTTCCCTGATCCCGCCTCGCTTCCTCGCTTGGCGCGTAGTTGCCGCCGAACTTGCGCTTCTCGATCTCCCCCTTGGAGTTGGAGAGCAGCTTGGCCTGCATCCGCGCCGACTTCTCTACTGGTCCTGGCGTGCCATCCCTCGACCCTATCGAGCTGGCCACCTCAAAGCTCTGCCGCGGATCCCGCCGCAGCATCTCCGTGGCTGCTTGACTGGCTTGGCTGTCAAACACCTCCTCGTCATCCTCCTCGTGATTCCGTGTTCGCGATGCATGTGATTGCTGTGACGCAAAAGACTGGGCCGCTGCAACTGACTCGAGAGCTTGCCTAGCCAACTCTTCGTTGTCGTCAACGGAGATGGTGCTCTCGCGGCTCTTGCGTCGCCGCTCGGTTTTGGCAGTTGGGGTCATGGGTAGGAATTGTCTGTGGGAGTATCGTTGAGGCTCTGTATGGGGAACCAAGTCCACGGACGGTAAAAGTCCTCCATGTGCGCCGAGAGGCCGGTTCATAGGCGTCGTAGGCAGCGAGGACATGGACTGGGCGTTGCGACTATGCTTTCCAACATGGCGCTGCGCCGGTCGGTGAGAGGGCAGGGGGGTGGATGGTGCGCTGTTGTTGTCCTGGCTCATAGCCTGCAGGAGAGCCGAAAGACCATGCTCTCCCTCTCTTTCTCGCGCTTGGGATCGGGGTGTCTGACGATGAGGGTTTCGACGAGCCTGAGGGGTTGATATAACCGCGGCCTGCTGCTTGGGCGTTAGAGCTCCGTGAAAGATGCCACCGGGGCTGCAAAGCATCTGCAGATGCTCTCGGTTCTCCCTTATCCGATTCAACAACATGTCCCTCTCCTCAATGAGATTGATGGTCTCCTCCTCCTTCTGCTGGATAACTCGCTTGGCCGCCCTGACGCGGCGGTGCAAGGTCTCGGTCTCATCAACAGCAGCCTCATACCACATCTTCATCTGTAGATACTTTGCCTGCGTCGACTCGGACGACGTGCTAAGCTCCCTCTTTGCTTGGCGAGTGTGCTCCGCCGCGCGCAACGCGTCCACCTCGCGACGAATCATCTCATGCTCCACCGCTGCCCGTTTCGAGTCCTCGTCAGCCTGGAGGCTCAAAAGGCTGTACTGCAGCTTGTGATGAGCCGTCTCCATCTTGAGCTTCTGGTTCTCGGCGATGCACGCCTGCACCATGACCCGCAGCTCGTCGGCGGAAGCTTCCAGGACCTGGTGTGGGGCGGGTGGGACATATTCGGTGGTTGCCAGCGGACGGTCGCGAATGGCGTTGAGGATGGTCGCTGGTGGAGAGAAGAGGTTCGATTGCTGCGAGTTGGAGAAGGCGCGTTTCGAGCGGCCCGTTTCGTTGACGCCGTGGCTGTGGCTGTTGACCTGGGTGGAGGGAGGCGGAGTGAGGGATGAAGGGATGACGGTGACAGGCGGCCGGTCGTCGTTGACCTCTGTCTTGAAGGATTCGTTGGGATCGATGGGCGAGTGCGCGATCTCGGTGGACGGTAATGTCACCTGCGACGGATCTCGAGGGCCTGCCTCCTGGGGCGTAGCGGGCTGAGTCGGAGTCTCGACGAGGTGATCTTCCACTGTGAGGGTGACAGACTGCTGCTGGACCTGCAGCGACTCGGCATCGGGAGCCATGTTGAAGGGATGGGCCGTGACTGTCGATAGTTTCCTCCTGGCCGTCAGCTGCTTCGGATTGCTCGTTTCAAGCCGGAACAGGACGACGAGGGTTTTAAAAAAGCCAGCACTTTCGTAGCTTGTTGATATTTTTCCTGTTTCGCGCTCTCGTCGTGGCTCAGATCTCAGTCAGAGTCGCGTGCGATGGGTCCTGACGTCGTCGTGGCCAGGCCGAATTGGTCAGGGCCTCGCACACAACGCGCAGCAGCCAGCAGCACAGACGAGCTTGCGGACTAAACAAAAACAGCAGCGATGCAAATAAAAGAAAAAGCTGGGGGATGAGTCATGAGTTTCAAATGCCAGATGCCCAAAAAAGTGAAGCCTGTCGCAGAAAAGGAATTCGGCCAGCGCGTGATAGGTAGAAGCGATATGAGCATCGGCCTGTGACGCCGTGGATGAAACAAGACAAACAGGAACAATGCTGAGGGAGGGCAGGGAACAGGAGTTTTTCCGCTGTGCGGTGCACGGCTGCGAGGATTGTGCGTTGCTGGTTGGCGGGGCAGAAACGCGAGCACAGACATGCGCCAATCAGGGCGTGGGAGGCTAGAACGACAGGGACTGTTGTTGTTGTTATGGGCTAAGCCTATTTGAGGTACAGGTCAGAGCGGTTGGGATGGAGCTGGAACGCTCGGTGAAGGCAAGGTGAGTCGGAGCGAACAACCAGAACGCGTGGCCATGGAATGAAGCAATCATCTATTCTTGAATGAATGTGTAGAATCTCATATAGTATGAGTCTGTATCCCGTGGTTCTCAAACCTGATACTCATGTAAGCCCATGTTCCTCGTGTCCCATGCGTGTCCCCTGACCCAAAACACCAAAACACCAAGCACCAGTCTCACGATGCATCACTCCCTCCCACCTCCGTCTTGTCCCGTCCACCCCTCCTCTCCTTCCACCGCCCAACCAGATGCTTAACGCCCACACAAATCATACCAACCATATCAACCACCAAGATCAGCGGCCAAAACAGAATCACGAATATCCACCAGCCTACCACAGACAGCTTGTCCCACGCGGAGCCCCTCGAGTCGAGGTACCACTCCGGGACCCAGAGGCCCATCCTCCCCCGGCCATTGATGGCCATGATTGTGATGAGGCCGAAGCAGATCCAGCCAAAGGCCCAGACCGTCACGATGATCTTGAGCGTCGTGTGGGCGTCCGGGGAGGGGCTCTTGAAGGAGCTGCTGCCGTCCGAGGGCGGATCGATGGGTTGAGATGATGGCGTCATGCGGGTGTAGAGGGCTGGGAGCAGCATCTTGCGGTGTCTTGGAGTTGGATCCGATGTGGATTGTTTGGCTCTGTTGTTCTCGATGAGGTTGTATGCTGTCTGTGCCTGGGGGGATTTCCTGCTTGTGGGAACGCGATGACACGCTTGACGTATGATTCAATAGTATTGCTGTTCGTTCTTGGACATTCGTTCTCGGGGCAATGATGATGACTCAAACTTGATGAAAGGTTGTTGATCTGAGAAAAATAGAGAAGTTGTCATGACATCAATGTCATTAGTACCCGTGGGTTGGAAGCCGTTCTCAACCTGGAAGTTACAGCGTGGTCTTCCTGCCTCACTTCCTGCTCACCGCTAATCATCAACTTCCCACGCACAAGTAAACCTAGAATGCGCCTTCTGCCCTTGCCCCTTGCAACCTTAAGTAGCAACCCAAACCGACAGACCGTTATTTGAGTTCCCGAGTCAGGAACACGTCAATCCAACTAAAGGATGGCATCAACCCTCGACAGCCAAGCAGCAGACTTCAGTCTCCAGAAAAATTATATTAACAAGCAATCAGATGGTATATCGACGCCCGCGAGATAATACAAGTAGCTAAGTGTAAAAATATGTAAAGTGAAAAAAACAAGAAGCCCATCTGGGGTAGAATAGAATATGCGCCACCGACTCTCGAGTCTTTTTCTCCCGGATCCCAGTTCAGATCAAACCACCCGCGGGCTTCTAATCCACCTCGGGCTCCTCGTCCTCTCCCTTCCAGGACGCCATCTCCGCCACCGGGACCCGTCCCCGAAGCCACCGTAGGGTAGCCTCCGTCCCCCGCTCCAGCACGTTCCATCGCGGGATTCTGAATCGGTTGCCCGTGACGTTGAGCCTCTCGAGACCGCCTGGGCCCCCGAGAAGACCGATGCGCGGGTTCAAGTGGGAAATGTCGTTGTTGCTTAGATCGACAATCTTCAAGCCCTTGATCATGTCTGGGCCCAGGTCGCCGATGTGGTTATTAGCCGCCAGCAAGACGCCGAGACCAGGGAACGCCTCTTTGAGATCCGTAGGGAGGGCATTGAGGCGGTTCAGCGACACGTCAATCTTCTCCAGAGCTGGCGCATGCAGATACTTGGTGAGGGCCCCAAGCCCAGTGATGTGGTTTGATGCAAGGTTCACTTCTCGCAGCACGGGAAGCTCCAAGTCTTCTGTTAGGTACGCCTCGCCAACCAGTTGGTTATGCGACAATGATAGCGTCGTCAAGGTCGCAGCGAAGAAGTTTAGTGAGTTGGGCAAGGTGGCAAACAGGTTGTTCTGGAGGAACACCTGTCGAACCTGGTGCTCGGTCGCCACCTTGGAGCACACCACGGGATGCAGCGATGAAGACTCGGTCCGCGATCGGTCTAGGATCCCCCCCGCTTTCACAGGCCATGTCTGACTAGAGACCGTGTGGGATCGTGAACGACGACTCGATACCGTGTGCGAGCGAGATCGAGAGGGACTTTGCGGGGGCGTGGCAAAGTCGTCATCGGACCGGGCGTCTTCCTCGTCGAGTTTCATATCGCCAGTAGGCTGGCGAGCCGCGGCCTGTGCTGTATTGGCATCGGCAGCCTTGGCACCACTCAAAATGTCCAGAATG
The DNA here is from genome assembly GCA_033030565.1 of Fusarium nematophilum. Taxonomy (NCBI): domain Eukaryota; kingdom Fungi; phylum Ascomycota; class Sordariomycetes; order Hypocreales; family Nectriaceae; genus Fusarium; species Fusarium nematophilum. The sequence goes on from JAVIXY010000083.1 coordinate 60,036, forward strand.
CCGACTTGCGCACAAGGCTCCTGGTACGGCGGCGGCGGCTCCAATCGCCCGGCAAGGATCTCCTTAAGCTCGTCTGTCGTAATGGATAGAAACTTCTTGTCGCGCAGTGGGTTGCCGCTGAGCCTGATCATGGACAAGTTCTCCATCCTCGAGACCTCGGGAGGGACAACTCTAATGTCGTTGCTGGAGAAGTCGGCATGGCGGAGCTTCTCGAGGCTGGTAAAGCTATTGGGGATACCAGAGATGCTGTTCTCGTCGACCGTCAAGGTCAAGAGATTCGTCCAGGACGTCATGTCTGGCAATCCTTGCAGTCGGTTCATCGAGAGCGATAGCGAATGCAAAACTGGGAAGTGGATGGCTGAGCCCAACGGAACCAGCCTTTGCAGCTGGTTTGCCGAGGCGTCGAGAGTCTGTAGTTGGGGTAGGTTATCGATCTGCTCCTCAATCAGAGTGCCCGCCAACTTGTTCTTCCTGATGTTCAGCTCCGTGACCGGAAGGCTGGCAAGTCCATCGAAAGGTAGCGTCTCGAAGCTGTTCTCGCTAAGGTTCAGGATCCTAAGACGACTCATGTTTTCGATTTTGCGAGGCAGAGCAGAAATGTTATTCCCGTGAACGTCAAGGATCTCGAGCTCGCTAAGGTTGGAGAGGTTCGAGTTCAGGGGTCCAAAGAAGAGGTTGTTAGCAAGCTTCAAGTCGCGGAGGGAGCTGATTTGAGTGATTGTGTCCAAGCTGTTATTGGTGAGACGATTGGAAGACTAAAAATGGTTAGCTATATAGAGAAGCATTGATTGTAGCAACATACCAGGTTCAACGAGGTCAGGCAAGTCAGTCGCCGGATGCCCAGAGGGACTCCAACTAGGAGATTGCCATGCATATCCAGGGTTTCCAATCCACCAAAAATGTTTCCGCGGCTAGCTCCCTCCGCATCATACGATCCCGGGTTGGTATCGGGGAAGATAAAGTCGTCAAGCTCCTCCAGCTCGTTGTCGGCGGCGACAAAGCGTGTCAGGTCGACGCTCTCAGCCCAAGCGCCATCAAAAGTGCCAATACTCTCGAGATCGTACATCTTCAACACCTCGACGGGAATCTCTTTCAGGTTCAACGCCGCAATGTTCAGTCGCCCTGACGTCCTTGCAGCATTCACACGGTTCTGAAGAACCTTTTTCCTTGGGTCCTCGCCTCGGCGTAGGTTGAACGGATCTTCATGTTTTACGCCGAAATCAAAGCTGTTGTCAGATGGAACGATGGGCGTCTCCTGATCTTGATGTGTCTGGGCTCCGGAAGCCTGCCTCATCTGCGCACGCCTCGCCGCCTTGGCTTTGGCAATCTGCTCACGGAGTGCGGCAGAGGACTTTCGCACCGACGGTGGTGTTCCAGGCTCGAGCGAGTCGCCGGTCAAGGCCGTGGTGTTGGAGGCTGTAGTTGAAGCACTCGACGGGACCGTGCCGTCCCAGGAGGCGGTTGAAGAATTTGCCGATTCCTGACGAGGCGATGACGAATGGAGAGCGGATCTGTCGAGAGCAGGGAGCGATGGCTTCTTGAAGAGGCCCTTGGCAGGAGCTCTTGGCTTGGCAGGCCGAGCAGCCAGGGTCTTGGAGCCCGACTTTGGGGGAGGCATATTCGCCTTGGCAGGACTTGGGCTTCTTGTGCCTGGGAGGGATGGGAGCTTGGAGGCCGACGACAGGCTGGTCCGAGAAGCGGGCATTCGCGACTTGGGAGTTTTGGCGCCCTGAATGACGGATGACCTCTTTGGGGGAGTTCCATCAATCGTGGTCAGTGGTCTGAAACCACTCGCCGAAGCTCTGAAGCTGGAGAATCCGAGGTCTGCCTGGCCGGAGCTGGAGCCAGGTCGACTTCCTGGCCTGGAGGGGAGCCGTGCTGAACTGTCAGAGGCGTAACTTGAGCCTGGACGAGAAGCAGTGCTGTCGGCCCTGGATCGCGGTCTGCTGTCAGCTCGAGATCTTGGCCTCCCCTGGTCAAAAAAGTTCGACGACTTTCTGTTCATGGCTGGTGAAGAAGGGATAGACGCAAGAGTCTCGATTGTCCTCTCCGAGAGTGACGGCCTCGGCTTGCGGGCGCGAGCCCTGATGGTGTCGTACATGTCTCCATCGTCAGTCGAAGCCGTCGGCGGCCGAGATTGCTCAGATTCAAAGATGCTCTGGCCGGGATCATGAAGCGGCGAGGTGGCAAAGACCTCCGAGGGCCTCCTTGTCAGGGTCAACCGGCGATGGAAGATGTGACCGTCGTACTCGACACCGATGGCCTCACCAGGGGGGTCATAGGGGGGTGTAGTGGACTGCTCATCAATCGTCTCGGGTTGCCGTTCGATCGCTCGCCGGGGTGTAGAGGGAGCCCGTGGAGGGATGGGCTTTGTTGAAGCTTGCGGCGGAGGAGGTCTGGAGATGAGCGAGGTGCGTCTTGTGCCGGTGTTGAGCTGCTCTCGGGAAGCTGTAGATCGTAGTCGGGGGTTCCGTAGGTCTGAAGGGCCGCTAATGCTGCTACGAAGCTGGCTGCTGGACAATGAAGGTCGTAGCCGCGGATTCCGTAGCTCGCCTCCGAGGGAAGAGGTTCCGCCGATGAGACTATCTCTTGAAGGCGAAGGCCTAATGACAGAGGCTGGCCGTGGAAGAGTCGACGTTGGCTTTGGAATCCCCGACGTTGGTCGTGGCGTGGGGAGCTTTGAGAGCCGTGGAATAGCGCTCATGCGCTTCTGAGAGGAATCATCCATGATGAAAGGGGAAATCCAGGTCGTGCGTGTGGCCTATGACTGGGCGAAGAGCGACGAAAGAGACCCGCAGTAACTGGCAACGGGAAGAGACGCCTCGGCCGTTATCGTGTCTATGCGAGAGGAATGTTCGTGTTGTCGCCACCGGGAATGAAAGGGACATAGGTTATCCCTATGTGTAGGGAGTCTGTATCATCCAAAGTATCTTTGAAGTTTGGGGGGCTCGATTGTTTCGTCAATTGTTTAGGAGGGCCTTAGCGTTGGCGGGTGGACGACGGATGGCGGCGGGAGCTAAGAGCAGTGCCGACAGAGCCACAGCCTGGACGGGAAGTTTGAGTCAGTCAAAACATAAGCTGTCCAAGAAAACAAACCGAAAAAAAGACGTTGGAGATTTTTCAACTGAGAAAACGCGACTCCTTCCCCTTCCTCGCTCGGGCCAAGTGTCAGGAAAAGTAAGAGAGAGAGAGAGATGGGATGTTTCCAGGGGTTCACCCCCAGTGCCGTCCCCTTGGACCTGGTTATTGTTCCTGGACCCAGAAAATGCCCTTGTTGACATCACGTGGGGCTTGCGAACCGAACTCACTAAACGTGCGCTAGAGATTTAGCGGGCATTTTAGCGGCTGCTTCCCAGGAGGTGGTAGGGCGGGTTCGCAGTGGGTTCCCGGAGCCAGCCTGTAAGCTCCAAGCTTCCCCCGCTACCCTGCCTTGTTTGGGCAACCGCGGGCCTGGCCGTCGGGAGCCGGTTCCTGTTTTGGATGGCCCCTGAGATTTGACATCCTGGAAGGCTTCCAAGGTTCCCTTTCTTTTTTGCCCATCCAACGGCATTGGAATTCGCTTCGCCTGCCCATCACTTGGCGCCCAATTGCACACAAGAGCCGATCTCTTCAGAAGCGGCAGCTGACAACATGCCATTCCTCGATCAAAGCTTCCATCTCAAGATTTCTGCCGATCCCGACTTGCGCCCTCCTCAGCGGCCCCCCCCCCCCCCCCCCCCCCCCCCCCCCCCCCCCCCCCCCCCCCCCCCCCCCCCCCCCCCCCCCCCCCCCCCCCCCCCCCCCCCCCCCCCCCCCCCCCCCCCCCCCCCCCCCCCCCCCCCCCCAGGTTCATTCCAGGACATGGGATTGACACGCCGAGGTTTCGCAGCTTGCTACCCCTGAGCCTCCACGGCTAGGACTAAGGTTAATCGGCTGCATGGCGGCGTTTTCGTACTCCGTTCAGGACGACATCTCCGCCACGGCGTCCAATTATGGGAAGCCATCTCTGCATCCTTCCACATGGTTAAAGACACAGTCCTGTGATGAATGGCATGATTCAGTGCTACGCGCGCACAGCGGCAAAGTCAGTATCTCCTTGACAGTGGAAAGGCTCCAGCAGGGTAATTGACCTACTACAATGCCTATGAATTAGCAGGTCAATACGCTGCTATTATGATTGTCTTAGTTAGGGTCTTATGATGAAGAGACTCGCCTCTTGGTGAAAATTAGATTGACTAGGAAGAACAGCTAATGATGGGGTCGAGGCTTGGCTCAGCAACTGGCCTCTACCTGGCAGCCCTGACATCAAATTCCCCCGCAGCTTGTCCTCGGAGATGCAGGTCCATCCATCTCAGCAGATAATGCACAGCAAGTCCGGGATGTCGCGCATCGCGGCTCCGGCCGATGGAATGCCCCGCGTTCTCGAACTCGATGAAGGCCGTCGGAACCCGGAGGTGTTTCAGCAGCCTGAACATCTTTTCTCCTCCGACGGCGGCTGGCGTTCTTACGTCTCTGGTTCCAGAAATGAAGAGCGTCGGCGTCTTGACATTCATGCCATAGGTGAGGGGCGACAATGCCTTGTCCTTGGGATCAAGCCACGGCTCTTTCTCCGAGCCGCCCAGATCCGGCTGGTCTCCCAGGAACCAGTACGCGTTCATGTCGGCAATGTCACTCACCGAGACGGCTGCGCCGAAACGATCCGTATGGCCAATTGCCCAGTCCGTCAAGACTCCGCCGGCTGAGGCTCCAGAGATACCGAGCTTGGATGCGTCGACATACGGACGTCTGACCAGATGGTCAATACCAGCCATGACATCGTCGAATTCCGGACCAGGCCACTTGTCGGCCAGCGCCTCAGCAAAGGCCTGGCCATAGGACATGCTCCCTCGAGGGTTCGGGCAAAAGACGAGGTACCGAGCTGCGGCGATCGCCTGGTGCTCACAGTTATGGTTGTAGGCGCTGCTCCACCACGAGTACGGCCCTCCATGCGCAAGAGTGATCAATGGGTAGGTCAGAGACTCGTCGAAGCCCGGTGGTTTGTGAAGGTAGCCATGGATAGTGTCGCCTGAGGGTCCCTGATAATGGACTTGCTCTGGTTTCGTCAGAATGAGCTCCTTCGAGAGGAAAGTGTTGATCTCTGTGAGTGCGATCGCTTCTTCTCCCTCATTGACCATGTAGATTTCCGGGGGCGTGACAACGTCTGATGCGACCGCGAGAAGGCGTTTGCCCCTGGTGGTGTAGACGAAGCTCTCGACGACCCTCTCACCACTCCAAAAGGGCGTCAGCGTGCGATCGCGGATGTTGATCTGCACCAGACCTGCATTTCCACGGTCTGAATTGATCGCGACAATCCGGTCGTCATCCAACCAGCGGAACCCGTCGCCGCCAACCTCGCGATCGTAATCAGCCGTCACCAGCTCGGCAGCACCAGAGGCCAGGTCCATGACAAAGATCTCATCCTGCGCGAATTCTGGATGAGCACTTGGATTTCCGACGGAGAATGCCACTCGGGTGCCGTCCGGGCTTGGAAGCAGAGTCGGCGCAGAGCCAAAACCGTCATCTGAGCCCGGAACAGCGAGAGTTCTGATCTTCTCCTGCGAACCGCCCGACACGTCGACGGACCATAACGAGAACGTTGAGCCGTCATAGTATGACTCCAGAGTCTCCTCGACGATGTAGTACAGGATTCTCCCATCATTGTCCCAGAACGACAGTGTTACCGGGGAAGCAGTACTCGCCAGACGCTTTGCGCTGTCCGGATTCTTGACGTCCACCACCCAGATAGAGCATTCCTTGAAAGGCTCAGGCCCACATCGGAAGTCGGCTCTTGTTGATATCGTCACTCCATCAGGCGCCTCTTCATCTAGGGAGGAGACGGAAAGAAGTGCAATCTTGTCTCCCAAAGGAGACCAGAGGAACTCGTCGACCCCATCCGGGAGGACGGCCAAAACCTTGGGGTCTGCGGCTACGTCCGAGTACAAGTGTATTTGGGCAGCATCATCCTTTGGCAGGAGGGCCGCGAGAGACTCATCGACGGGCGACCAAGCAGGGGAGCTAATGTCTTGGTCTGGATGGAAGGGTTTGCTGGTTTTCTGGCCGACATCCAGAAGCCACAGCGTGTCTTCCCGTCGATCGCCGGCTTCAGTGAGGCTATCGCGGGTGTAGAGGAGTTGGCTTCCATCCGATGACACGGCCAAGCCCTCGATGGAGATGGTCCGAGTTATGTCAGTTGTTGCAACTTTGCGACGGGTCGACTTGGGTTGTGTGGAGAGATGGACCACGGAATTGGTCAGTTGGCCAACGGAGGCAGTGGCCATTGTCTCAATTGAGCGTTTCGAAGTCGTGAAGACTCTTCGCGCATGTAAGAGCGGACCGTCACAATCGCGACACAGTTTGAAGGGAAGAGAAGTGCCGCGCGACTGGATTCTTTGAGTCCGAGCTTAGGCAGTTGTCAGTAGAAAGCGAGTCCGACCGAAAATGCTGTTACTTTCTACGGATATCGGCTCAATGCTCTGTATTTATACTGCGAGACCGATCTATACACCAATGCCCAGTATTTAGACTTGCCGAATGAGTCGGTGTCGTGGCATACTGATGATCAATTGAGGCACATGATCTACTATTTGCTCCTTCGTAATTAAATGGGGTAGGGCCCACTGTAAATTCATGCAACCCGTAGTCCCACGCTCAGGGTTAGGAGTTGCTGTGTCTAGTTCGTGGCTCAGTTACATTACTGACTCAGTGGCCTGATACGCAAGCAACTACTAGTTGATGGATCATCCCCATACCATCTACACCTTAGCTCAGGTACTATCTGGGCCAACCAACGCCTGTGGACCTCTTGTTCCAGAGCCTGTTAGTTCTCGTCACCCTGTCGTGCATATCTTGCGAACCAACACATTCTGCCCCCAACTCCAGTCACTATCGCTGCGGGCTGACAAGCACAAGTAAAAAAAATGCGGCGACATGCACAACTTCCCTCTCTCAATATCAGCCCTTGATGAACCATAGCCCCACGCAATTCCACCTCTTCACCCGTCTCCCTTTCGAGCTCCGGGGAGAGATCTACCTTCTTGCCACGCCGCCCCGCATCGTCCACGTCCAAGAAGGCGTGGACGAGGAATACGACGACTTGCAGAGGAACTCCATACCAACCTACCAGCCCGGATCAAACTTCACAGCGACCTTGCACACTATGCCTTCAACTGGAGAGCCCACACCCCGCCTGTACGCCGCCAAAGCGAACCCCCGAGGACTGTAACTTCATCGGCGCCAAACCACCTCCCTTGGACTTCGGATACCACGCCCGAGATCCCCCTCCCGTGGTTGAGCGAGCACCCGGACGTAGCGTAGTAGCTCATCAGACGGGGCCATCTTTACAGCCTTGCCCCAGTCCCGCTGCTGCTGCACATGTGCTCCGAGTCTCGGAATGGGAGAGCAGAAGTTCAAGAAGCAATGGCCCAAGATCCACAGCGGTATTATGGTCACGCGCGAGAATCTGCTATGGCATGAGAAACAAATGGTGGATTCAAGAGGGACCAGTTCCAAGGTATAGGATGATGGGCTGGATTATTGACAGGGTGCATAATAGTAGGGTTGCCGTGGCTGTGTCACAAATTACTCTACTCATTACAGCTGGTGGCACAGATACCTCGAAGCTCTCTCCTTCTTCCCTACAAGCCTCGACCCATGACAACAACGGGATCACCAGGACACAGAAAAATCCGAGACAACTCCATGCTTTTACCGGCCATTCGGCTGCCTACAGAAGGATGCTGGAAAATGCGTCTCAGCCGCACCGCATGTGCACTTTCATGGGATTGGCCGCTTTTGGCGCCCCCCGTCGCTTGACGGAGACGGATGCATGAGTCTATCTTCAGCCACCGTGGAGCTAGCCCAACCAACTTGAACCTTTGGATGTCACAGAAAACGCCGCCTTCGAGATGGAACGACGCGCAGTTGATAGACGCGATGGCTACCTGAGCGTGTCGGAGGAGTCGGAGCAGGAAGACGGCAGCCCTGAGACGCCCTGGGATGACCGTCCTCTGCCAGCGCGAGAGGACGAGTTTGAGGCGATACCTCTCAAGCCCGTGGCTCGCCCAGAGGTTGTCTCAGATGAGAGGACGCAGCAGCACGGGGGTTGCCCTCCCGGTTTGGAGACGTCGTCGATGATCGCCAGGAAGAAGAGGCTCAGGAAGTGGCTACGTCTCCCCGACTCGCCATGGGTCGCCTCCTACGGCATGTACCTCTTCTTCGTCGCCGGTGTGGCCTTTGCCATCGGCCATCACTGCTTCTACGCGTCCCTGGACGGCCAGATCGTGGACGACCAGCTGCGAATGACGCGCTGGGGGACCGCCCTCGCCTTTGCCTCAAAGGCATGCCTGACGGCGTCGGTTGCGTGCGCGTTTGAGCAGGAGGTCTGGGCGACGGTGAGGACGAGGTTCCTGACCGTTGGGGCGCTCGACTCCATGTTTGCGGCGAGAGAGGACCCGACCGAGCTTCTCAACTGGGAGTTTATGAGCACGGCTAGAGTTGCGCTGGGACTGGCTGTATTCGGATGGTGAGTTGGCTTCTCTGGGTTAATTCTCTCAGTTACCATGCCCAAGACTCTGTCTGACTGATGAACCAGGATCGCACCAGCTGTAGTCATCGTGAGCCCCAGCACACTCCTCGTGGAACCCTCATTCATGACCCAAGACACCTTCTGCCCCGGCGTGAGGACCCTGAACTTTGACTTTGAGGGCACCTTTGAATGGCGGCTCCCCCAGGGACGCCGGAAGAGCCTGCTGGATTCCCTATCTCTCGCGACCTGGAACGAGACCCGGGAGGACCAGGACGACCCTCTCGACTACTACAACGAGCCGTCGGACGAAGCCGTCCGGTCCGCCTTTGCAACCGCCATCCTCAACGGACCGCTCTCAAAGAGCAGCGACGCTCTCGAGACGTGCGAGAGGGGATGGAACTGCACCGTCGAGGTCGACATGGTCGGCCCGGGGTACAACTGCAGCGAGCTCGCCTCCGGATATGATGGCGTAGTTCCCAGCCTGACGCAGCAATCTGGAGACGCGGAGCCTCCGTGGCCGACGACAAACTCCATCGTTCCCGCAGGCTCGTACACCTACCGTGCTAGGGTCTCGGGGGGAGACTACAAGGACCAGCAGCTGAGCGGCCTCGCCCTCGATCAATGGGGCCGCCCGTGGCCGGACCGTCCCATCCCAAAGCACCTCGGGGCCTTTCGCACAGAGCCCGTCATCTGGATCGCCTACGCAGATTCGCTGGATGAGTCCAGGAGACCATTCATGTACAACGAGTCGACAAAGGAGGATTTCGCCGACGCCATGGTCCCGAAGGTGATGGCCTGCGAGCACTACGAGACGCGCTACCGCGTGCAGTACCGCTTCACCGACGGCGCGCAGTCCATCGTGGTCAAGAACCGCACCTTTCTCGCCCCCGTCGTCAACACGACCTACACCCCCGACAAGAAGGCCTCCAACGACACCCTCGACGAGACGACGGCCACCCCGCTCAAAAACTACGTCCTCCTCGCCAACACGCCGCACTACAAGAAGACGGCTGCGTACCACGCCCTGGGCTCCCTCTTCCGCAGCTACCTCGAGGGCTCCATCGAGATCCCCTTTGACGAGGCGAGGGCGAGAGTGATGCAGACCAAGCTCATCGACCAGAGGGACTTCCACCCGCGCAAGAATTTCAAGGAGCTAGTCCCCAGCCTATACGAGGATATGATCTTCTCCCTGCTGTATAACCCGCGCTGGGTCTCGGTCGCGTGGGCCGCCAGCCCAGACAAGCAGGTCGGCCCCGGTGGGAAACCCCCCAGCAACACGAGCGAGTACCTCTACCCGTGCACGCGGTCGCGGCCCATCAACCGCTACAGGTACAACGTGCAGACGCTCTGGGCCATCTACGGCGGGGCGATCCTCCTCGCGCTGCTGGGCCTCGAGGTCGGCACGATAGCGCTGTGGCAGAACGGCGGGCACAGGCGGGACGCGCGCTTCTCGAGCCTGCTGGCGGCTACGCGGGGGAGGACGCTCGACAGGATCGACTGGAGGGGGCCGGCGGTGGATGAGGGCGGCATTAACGATGCTGTGAGGGGGGTGAAGCTGAGCTATGGGCGGACGAGGGGGGATGGGGGAGAGGCGACGATGCCGGGGAGGGCTTCTTGGGTTGGGCAGCCGCTGTTTACGTTTGGGTGCGAGGGGGATGTTGATCCGGTTGGGAGGCATCGGGTGTGACGATTCGGATGTACTTTTTGCTGAGTGAGACGTTATGGAAGAGTGGTGGTGGCAGAATGGTATCAGTGGCAGATTTCCTTGAACTAGAAAGGCGTTTGGATAGGTTGGCAAGATCTGAGTTGTGGTTAGTTGGCCACTAGAATCCCGTAAATAGCGGGGATTCCGGATACACAATAGTAATACTAGAACTCTGTCGTTGATGAATGATGCCAACTAGGTGAGGAGTTGACTGGGATCCTTGGATTCCAAGGCCATGATCTGTGCCAGTGTCGCGGAACAGAGAACAGAAAACCAATATGGGAACACGAGGACCGCATGTACTCTGAGCAAACGTTTCTCTGGTCTTTGATATGTAAATGAATTTAGACGCTATACCACATACCATTCATGCTGCGCAATAAAGAAAGCCGTTTCAGAAGGACTAATAAACAAAGTCAAGGTCATCGACCGGCATGGCAGCTTTCTCACTGCCATTGATAAATCATGGTTAAATACGCTTCGAAAAGCGCTCTCTTTTGAAATAAGTATCCAGGCTAAACTATGCATGATAATCAAGCGAGTATTTGCAGCAAGATAAGCCATGCACCTCTGACAAGGACCTTCAAACGGTGACCGTCATCCTTGCCCGTCTTGATAATCCTCAACATCTAATGTAACTCTTCTCACAAAGCCAGATCAAGAGCAAACAGCCCCATTCCCGGCTCTGCCACCGCCTCGTCATCCCTCTTAGAAATCATAGCGGAAGTCCGGGTTCTCCTTGTCAGTCAAGTCGGCAAAGGCGTTCTCGTGGGTGATCTTCTCCTCTCCCTTGGACAGGTCGGTTCCGTTCTCCCGGCTGGCCAGGTCGGCCTGCTGCTGCCTCTTCTGGTGGTTGCGGCGGACGAGGAGCAGGCGGAGGGTGAAGAGGACGATGTTGAAGAGGACGTAGAGGCAGAAGTGGGCGGTGAAGCCCTTCTTGTAGCGAGGAGCATCCGTGTCTTGGAAGATCTTTGAATATGTCAGCAGACTGTATGGCCTGGGAGAGGGATACCTACCTGAGGAGCCGTCATGTTGCCTGCGGCCCAGGCGATAAAGGTGATGGTAAGGGTGGTGGACTTTTTTGTCTGGCCGGCGACGTTGCGCGAGATGAGCGAGAAGATGAGGTTGCCCTCGGCGAGGTAGAACTGAGTGCAGTAGAAGGCGATGAGCAGGCCGATGCGGTTAGAGGGCGAAGGCGGGATGCTGTAGATGATGGCGGTGCCAATGATGGCGGGACTACCTACGGTTAGATTGAAATCGACCACTTCATTTGAGCAAAACTCACATCGTCCAGGCGTGCATCACCCACGCAGTCTGCCTCGTCCACGTAGCAAGCGAAGCAGCACCCACCATGACCATGATGGTCACCGCACCCTGCGCAATGTTGAGCAGCTGCGTCTGCAGATAGGTAAAACCAAACGAGGCAATGATGAGGTTGGAAAAGACTCCCAGGCCGCCAATCACCAGCGTCGAAGTCAACTGCAGCATGACGTAGCACCAGATGACGGGGTCCGTGACGGCCTCGACGACCTGGTGCCGCTTGTAGGTCCTGTTCTGGATGCCCGTCTCGTTGGCGCGCACCCGCTCGATCATGAGGCGCTTCTGGTCCTCTGTGAAGCACTTGGCCTTCATTGGCGAGTCGGGGAGCCACCAGCCGATGAAGACGGCCCAGGCGCAGGTGGCGAGGCCGAGGACCAGGAAGAGGAGCTGCCAGGGGTAGATGAAGCCGTTCTTGTAGTGGGAGACGCCCCAGGCGATGATGCCGCCGACCTAGATGGTTAGCAGAGTAGCTGTCAAGAGGCGTAGAGAGACAAACCATGAGTTGAACTCCTGTCATGCAGTACCAGAGGGAGGTGAGGATGGACTGCTCTCTCTTGGTGTACCACATCGAGGTCCTTTGAATAATGAGCGACGGAACATGCCATGCCAGAGATGACCCCACGTACATGATAATAAAGGCAGGCTGGACACACGACTCGAACAGACCCAGGAGGAATCTGACAGTCATCAAGCCGCCAAAGTTGGTCGCCGCGGCAGAGCAGGTGATGACGACGCCCCAGCAGAAGACGTTGGCGGCCAGGTACTTTGCGACGGGGAGCTTCTGGAGGAGGAAGTTGGTCGGCCACTCTCCAACCAAGACGCCCATGTAGAGGATGGTTCCAAGCCAGCTGCATCCCACAAGGTCAGCGGTTGCCAGAAGTCCATGAAGCCTGGATTACCTGAACTGGTTCTGCTGGGTCAGCCCAGCGTCCTCGCGGATGTTCATGACCGAAGCAAAGCCCAGAGTGCCCTTGTCGAGGGACTGGCAAAAGTACGTTCCCAGCATGCAGGCTAGGATACGGCGATTGACGGTCCAGAAGAGCTGCCTGTTGGTCGCATCGTCGATGTGAATAGGGGCGTTGCCAGCATAGGCGGCAGTCTAGATTAATCAGCACCGTCTCAAAGATTGAAAACCATCTCTGCACACACCTCCTTATCCTCGTCATGATTTAAGGTCGGCTCCTCAGCAGGAACAGCCGTGATGGCCGCATCATCGTGAGACTGGGTTGTCTTTTCCATGGTGTTGTCGTCTGAGTGCTATTGTCTTTTTGTCCAAGTGGTCTGAGGCTGGAGTGTCTGGATCAATCAATTCCAGCGACGCGGTCCCAAGGCCTTTTTATCATTGTGACACTTGAGAAAAAGAAACATGACCTACATATCCACCGTCAATCCAAGCCCAGACAACGGCTCTGGTAGCTCGAATCCGGGGGGGGGGGGGGAAACTGGGGTTTGGACGCCCCGGAGGCGGGCCGGGCATTGGCCCGCGGCCGACGGCAGCCAGGTGATGGGGTTTTAGCGCCCTGACGTGACGAGTTGTGGGCTGACGGGTGATTGTTCGACTCCAGGTTGTTCGCCCGCACGCTAACTGATTCGTGGGCTTGGGATGGTTCAAGTTCTGGACATCTCCACGGCGCATCTCCCCACACTCTCTCGGTTCAGGTTCTCGTTACGGATGGTTCCAGGATGATAGCTCGCCATGGCTGGAAGCTAAGGTACCCCACAGTTTGGGGGCAGCAACGGCGATCATCGTTAGCTAGAGTCTGGAGTTTCTCTAATCTGCTTCTGCCCGCACTTTAATCAACCGTCGCATCATCACCATCAGACACCAGAATAAACAGAACAATCATATGGATAGCTTCCAGCCCGATTCCGAAGATGTCAGAGACGATGAAGAAGCCCAGGCGAGGGAGCAGCACCAGTCCAAGAAGCGAAAGACTTCAACCGCGGCAGATGAGCCCACAGGTCCAGCTTGCTACTCGTGCCGTCGCAAAAAGGCCAAATGCTCGAGGGAGCAGCCCTGCTCTCAATGCCTGCGCCACGGTCAGTAAGGCCCGATGAATGCTGGCCACGAGGACTGACAAAGGTTGCAGATATAGAGTGCGTCTACGACGAAGTAAGGGCAAAGCCTGGCGTTCGGACGGGCGCAATAGAGAACCTCGCTCAGCGACTAGGTACAGCTGACAATTGGCCTTCATGTTTCCCAGCTCATTTTTCTCTGTAGATAAGCTTGAAAACATGTTCCTCGGACAGAGCATTCTCTGGCAGCAGATGTGGAAGACTCTCCACCCCGACGACAGCGACTCGGGGTGCTCGCCGTCATCGCAGAACCCTCCTCGCCCACAGTCTCTCCAGGGCCAGGTCGACGCTCTCAGACAGACGCTATCCCAGCTCGCAGATGGTTCAAAGCAAGAGCCCGTCAGAAACCCGGCGCCAGACCCGATCCCCGCCCCCGTAGAGAGCAGCAACGACGCAGACCAGGCCTTCAAGCTTCCACCAGACGACCTCGTCGACTCCCTCGTCGAGATCTACTTTGTAGAAATCCACCCCTGGATCCCCATGCTCCACGTCCGCCAGTTCCGCCGTATGCTCGCGCAGCCTTCGCAGCGCCGCGGCATCACAACCATCCTCCACGCCATCGTCTCCGTCTGCGTCCGCTTCTCGACGGACCCTCGCCTCGACAGCATCACCCACCCCGGCGTGCGCGCCCGCTACGCCAGCCAGAGCCGCCAGGCCGTCATCCTGCGGAGCATGGAGTCCTTCAGCGCCGAGAACCTCCGCGCGCTCATCATCCTCGCCTTCGACACCATCGGCAGCGGGAGGGGCCCCTCGGCGTGGTCCATCGTCGGGAGCATGACCCGGACGGTCGAGCAGCTGCGCCTCAGCGTCGAGGACGAGGATGACGAGAGGCACCACCACACGCGGTCGCTGATCCGGAGGATGGCCTTTCTCCCGCCGTCAGCGAGCTGGTGGGAGGCCGAGGAGCGGCGGCGCATCTTCTGGAACGTCTTCCTCATGGACCGCTTCTGCAGCATCGCCACGGGCTGGAACCTGTCCCTCACGAGCGTCGACGTGCGCCGCCGCCTCCCCTGCGAGGGCGCCCTCTGGGAGGAGGGCCAGCCGCTCAAGACGCCCACGCCCTTCTTCGGCGTCGCCGACCAGGCCTACAGCGCCAGCAACAGCACTCTCCCCGCAGCAAGACCCGACAGCGAGGAGGAGCAGGCGTCTCTGGGCGGCTTCGCGTACTGCATCGAGGCCACCGAGAGCCTGAGCCTGGTGACGTCCTTCTTCCTGCAGCACAAGGTCGACGTCAACAACCCCCGCGACGTGCAGACCTGGCTCGTCCGCTTCAAGCAGCTCGACCTGCGCCTCGTCCAGTGGAAGATCTTCCTCCCCGAGAAGTGGCGCGAGGCCTGCGTGCTCAACGCCGACGGCATCATGGACCCCAACCTGACGCTCGCGCACATCACGCACAACACCGCCGCCGTCCTTCTGCACCAGGGGATAGCGTACCCTGCTCCCGAGTGGCAGCAGGTCGTGCCTGTGCGGCTGCCGAGCTCGTCCAGCGCCGAGACGTGCCTCGCCGCTGCGGTCGAGGTTGCCGTCATAGCGCAAAAGTTCCTGCAGAACTCGGCCATCCAGACGAGCCCGCAGTTTGCCTTTTGCCTCTTCATCTGCGGGAGGATGCTGCTTGCTCACGCGGGCTACTTCAACAAGCCGCTGTCTCCTAGCTTTCACTCCCTCGTCAACAGCCTGTCCGAGATGGGTTGGCGGTGGGGCGGTCGTTATAGCTCCAGGTCCAATCTTGCCTCGCGGTTCGCTGCTCGCTTGACCCAGGCGCATGATGAGGGCGCAGGGTCGGTGGATATTCGTGAGTCGGCCTTTTCTGAGAAACCTGCTGGGGTTGCGACGAATATGTCTGTCAACAGGGGGGCCATGCCCCTGCAGCCACAGCAAGATGCACAGCAGCAGCAGCAGCAGTACTCGTCGTACCAGTTCCCTGCCGCAGCATCCCAGGGCTTCCAGCCGTTCGTAGTCCCAGATACAGGGATGGGCGGTTCGCCCGACAGCATCTCGCTCGCGTTTCCTCCATTGCCGCTCTCCTTCCAGGCACATCTCGCCAGCGGTCCTGGCACGACCGCAGCGTCTCCCAATAACGGCCAGCCCGAGTTGAACCAGCACGCCAACTTCTGCGGTATACTTGATGGATCCGACCTGGAGACTTTTCTGGATCAGTCTTTTCTTCCCGATCAGCGGATCAGCATGTTTAGACACACCAATGCCCTGATGGACGATGCGGCAGAAGGCGGAGATGCCAGTATCTTCTAATGGTGTAATTTCCCTCCTCTATGAGGAAGAGCTCTTCTTGGGGATTGTGATTTATGTTCTATATCCGAGATGTAAAGTACAAACAAGCAACCTTAACGAGTGTGCCCCCCCATGTCTCCCAAGATCTGCTTCCCGATCCCCATGGCCAGCAGCTTGTTGCCCACGAGCAAAAAGTAATAATCAGCGTAGACCAGCCCATGGTCCGCCCACCGCCGGGGCGCAAACTCAAAGTTGTTGATGGTCGCCCCGTTGACGATGGTATCCCCGGCGCCCATGAGGACCTCGACCGGGCCGCCCACCCCCGTCAGCTCCCCATGCTCGACCGTCTCGACCGACTGCGTCTGCTGCTTGAACAGCGCCCGCTCGTTAAGGTAATCTCTGCAGACGGCATTCGTGATACGCAGCGCCCAGTCCAGGTAGTCGGACGGCTCCCCGAGCGCAACGAGCGACTCGTGGATGAGCAGCATCCCGTACGCAGCTATCATGGCAGCGCTCGTATCACGCGGCTGGACCTTTCCCTCGCCGTCCTTTGCAGGCGCGTCAAAGTCCCACGGGGGCACAAGACTCTCGGGAAGCCTGCGGATGAAGTAGTCGGCGCATCTGCGCGCTGTCGCGAGGAACGAGCTGTCGAAGGTCCACTGGTAACTCTGGGCGAAGCCAGCTATGGCCCATCCCTGGCCTCGGGCCCAGCACGACTGGTGGCTGAACCCTTGGTTGGTGAGCTTTGCCTTGAGGCTGCCCGTGCGAGGGTCGAAGTTGGCGACGTGGATCGTGGAGCCATCGGCGGCGACGTGGGTTCGCTGGGTCGTTCGGGCGTGGGAGATGGCCTTGTGGTAGAGCTCGGCGGATTTGACGGGGGAGGAAGTGTTGGCAGCGGCCCAGAACAGGAGATCCAGGTTTAGCATGTTGTCCTGCATGGGTCAGCCTCCAGTCATGGTTCCAGTGTGGTTCTGTATCACTTACGATGATGACGAGAAAGTCCTCTTGCAGGTCGGTAAAGTTGTATATCCTCGTCTGGCAGGTATCCCACGACCGGAGACACCCCACCGTCTCGCTGAACCTGGAGGCCAGAGTATCCGCTGCTGTCAGGAGGGTGTCGAATGAGCGCTGGTCATGCTGGAGCTCCCATCTCAGACGAGCCCAGGGACAGATCATGAAGCCGATGTCGTGTGTGCCCTGGAGGGCGGCATTCTCATGCAGCTTCTCGGTCCACCATTTGCACCCGAAGCTACAAGCATCAGCCTCCCTCATAGGTATCATCTGTTTGATTCCACTTACTCGAGCTGGAGAGGGTTCAAGAGCAATTGGTCCTGCCCCCCTTTCGAAGATGGTTCAAGCAAGTATCGGTATTTGTAGTGTCGCTCTAGAAGCAGGTGCAGCGACCCAGGGAAGAAGCCAGATGTCCAAAAGTCCGACTCCCGGTACACATATCCCGTCTGTCCAGGCTTCGTGTACTCGGGGAACAGATGGGGAGGTTGGGCCTGTTCCACTGTTAGGCGTTAATCTCTAAGCCCATGCCATCACCTCACCTTGTCTAGGTCTTTGCGCGCAACCCCCCAGATCTTGGCCACAGCAGAGACAGAGTACAGTTCTCGCAGGTGAGGCTTGTCCTGGAGTAATCTGGGGGTACTCTGCGGCGCAACCTTTATGGTCGTTTCGGATATGGTATCGAATACCTGCATCAATGTCAGCCGCTGTTCAATGCATAGTATGCCATGCTCCAGCACCTTTTGAACTCCATTCGAGAGCCCTCCGTTGGCCGGGCCAATATCTTTCTGAAAGACGATCTGAGAAGACATGTCGACGGAACGTAGGGGTGTAGAGTTACAGGACTTCCCAAACAAGAGAGTGGCTGGCCGAGAAGCGAACCCTTGATCAAAGGACCGCGCGGAGGTCATTTATTCGTTCGCAGACGCAAGGGGCCATGCAGGAAAGGAGGATTACAAATGGGGAGCCATGGCCCGTTGGGATTGTGTTTCTTCAGAGTCAATCTCTTGTCCGGCCTTTCAGTCCGTTATCCCGAGATAACGAGGAACCTTTGCTTGGGCGGACGAGGTGAAGCCGGCGTCCGGGGGGAGTCCCGGGCCGTCGCCGGATGGCCTACGACGTCGGCTGGGTAGCATTGTCGGATGGAGTTGTGGGAGAAAATAAATAGTCTAATTGTACTAAGAATCTTGCCATAAGTCTGGCCATTAACCCTATGGCCTTGGGGCTGTTGACTTGGTCGCAGTGTTGGTCAATAGGATGCCAGGCGGGGAATGTGAGGTTGATTGGGGATGCGGACAGTGAATAGGTCACTGGGGAAACCGTCCCTCCCTTGCCCTCCAAGGCATCGCAATGACTTCAAAAAATACTGTCAAATAGATGCCTTCTTTCAATATCTGCAACTGTTGAAATGGCCCGTCCCATTTGGTCCCCCACGCTGCATAATTAAAACTGTTCCTCGGCCATCTGAGAGTCGGGTAAGCAATTGCTCCTTGGTCACCCATCAGAAGCCACCCAGTCTGCCTGGCGCAGGCTAACTTCACATGACCCAAGATGCGTGGTGAGGCTGAGTTAGCCCAGGCAAGGCGTCCCCGCTGCAACTCCAGCAATCCCAACCTCATCTGAACGTCCAGTCTACAAATCCTGCTGCAATCTCTCCAAGGCGTTGTTATCGCGCTGAGCCGGAGACCCGACCGAACCGACATTGACAAGCGTAGCTGAGTCGCCAGACAAGTAGCTAACCGCCATGGCCATCCACCAACCGAGCCCTGGATGTAGCAGCCCTGGAGACATTTCCATCCGAATAGAGGACGCTCCTATAGCATACAGCTCACTGGGAACGCCGGTAAAGCCACCCGATGAAGCTCGCGAGCACGAGAAGGGAACATGGAAGCACACCGTCTACGATGTCTCCATCACAAACACCCTCATCCTCGCCTCATTCCTCCTCGGACTACGAATAATGACCTACCATGAGAAACCAAGCGGTACGAACCCATCAGCCCGCTTGAAGCATCCACAGCTAACACACCCAGGTGACGACGACCCCATCGGGAGAAACCTGGATCACTTCTTCGGCCGCCTCCTCTTCCCCTCGACTTCCGGGCTCGTCCTCGCAATCCTCGCCTTCATCCCGGTCAACTGCGCCATCTTGTACCGACTGAGATGCAGCGGAACCATCTCCCTTCTTTTCGCCCTCGGCTTTGGGCGCCTTGTGTGCGCCCTCGTGTTTGACGGCGCTACCGAGGTTAAGAAGGCTTTGGGATGCTCTTTTCCAGCAGCGGCGATAGTATGTCAGGTTTCTAACGGGGCTGCGTGGCTGGTCGGTCGGTGTCGCAGACGACGTCAAGTGTCGGGTGAAGATGGGCCATTGTTGGGACAGCCTTGAGGGCGAGCACTGCTTGGTTCACGGCCATGAAGTGGTGATCCAACCGTCATTGCAATTTAACGTCCCTCAACAGGCTCACAACACCCACTGTTCCATTGAGACGTGAACATCTAACGACAGTGAGGTAGTTATTCCAGGTCCAGACATCAAGATCCTTTTGTCAACACAAACTTGACATCCCTCACATGCTCATTCATAAACATGGGCACAAAGTCCGCAACCATGTACCATCTCGGCTTCTCCATCCCATCATGGACATACTCCCCCCCAATCCTCAAGTTCTCAAACGTCACGTTCTCGACCCCCCTCTGGGCATCATACCCCAAAATCTGCGAAGGATTGACAATGCCACAATTCTCCGTATCCAAGGTGATGTCTCTGAGGGTGATGTTCCGGACCCCCCTCCCAGGAGCCGTCGTCCACATGGCGTTCTGCATCACCCGCAGATTCACCAGCTGGCCCTTGGATATCCTCTCGACCCTGACGTCCTCAACACGCACATCCTCAATCAGGTTCGCGTCTCCCGCGTTGATGGATATGCACCCCTGGTACCACGTCTGGTTCTCGTAGTGGTCCAGGATGTCGATGTTGCTGATGCTGATGCTGCTGAAGGTCTCAGGTTCAGCTGGGTTCCCGTGCGTGCCTATCTGGATCGGGTGCGCAATGTCCGGTAGCAGAGTGCAGTTTCTGACGGTGATGTTGCGGGTGTCGCCGTAGTAGTCCCATCGATGGCCGTAGATTGCGATGGTGTCGTCCGAGTTGCGGAGGAAGCAGTTCTCGACGAGGATGTCGCTGGAGCAGAAGAAGTCGACGCCGTCCCCATTGCCGTGAGACGAGAATGATCGGTACCCGTTTATGTGGACGCCCTTGGCCTCGCCTGTAGTGAGGCTGAAGCCAGTGGCCCCGACGGAGGTGACCTTTTCCACGGCAATGTTGGTGGACCTCTCGATCAGGATGGCGCCGCCGTTGGGGCCCTGGTAGATGAAGCCGTGGCCGCGGACGCCAGAGTTGGTGACGTTGATAAAGTTCAGTTTGGCGGTGAGAAAAGCGCCCCCGGCGAGGTAGACTGTCGTGTTGGACGGCACAAACAGGTTTCCGTCGACAACCTTGGAGTAGGCTTGGCCATTGTTGACCCCAGGGCCAAAGTACCAGAGTGTGTCAGTGTCGGCTGTCGGTGCATCTGCGTCGATGTTGTTTGTCAAGAGATGCAAGGCCTGCCACTTGTCGTTGTTGATCTGCAGCATTATATCGAGAGGCCGCGTCAGACTGAACAGTATAGTATCGCCCTCCACACGGGCATCGATTCCCAACGACTTGGGCCGGATAGCGGCAGTGTCCACGCTGCCAGCATTGTACTGAACCTTGAACTCGACGGCGCCATCGACGTCAAGCGAGGCCAGGGATATGGGGTGCTTGGTGAACTCGTTGCGAGTCGTATTGACCTCGGCCACGTCTGTGGCATATGCTGAAACCAAGGTCCATTCCGAGCCACCGACTGGGCGGGCGTGCACTGTAAAGGCGGCACTGGAGGGTATTCCCTCGGGGATGGGGTAAGTCTGGATAGTGGATGCGCTCATTTCGGGCTATCAGATGGTAGAAGATGAGTTGTTGGCGCTCCATGATTGCTGGGATGATCTCTTGCCATTTAGATGATTGCTGAGGCGGGCACCGGACCGGTACTCATCCCGGAGCCCGTCGCAGCATCGCGTCTCGACAATCTTGAGCCCATCGTGATTTGCAGTCATCCGAATATCTTTCCACATACGGACAGTCATTTTCTTTCATCAACACTCAAACCTGGGATCCGGCTTGTGTGTTTGGCCGACGAAGAGATTTGCAGAACTACTATAAGATCGCCATTAGAAGTACTTGGCTGGACTAAATAACTTGTATGTATTGAGGTTAAAGATAGATACATGTCACACGTTTAATACACAGAAAAGTCCATGCTTTCGCAAAGAGATATGCAATTCATCGGCCTCGGTCCATACTACAAATCTCA
Source organism: Fusarium nematophilum (assembly GCA_033030565.1). Classification (NCBI taxonomy): domain Eukaryota; kingdom Fungi; phylum Ascomycota; class Sordariomycetes; order Hypocreales; family Nectriaceae; genus Fusarium; species Fusarium nematophilum. The sequence continues at coordinate 81,304 of JAVIXY010000083.1, forward strand.
TGATCTAAACCATCGCCAACACCAACAAGAAAGGTCTAAATACTCCCAGAAAATAAACAAGAGTCTCCCGTCCCAAGCTAACATAAGAAATGCGCAATCACAATGCGCCAGTGCCTCCAAAGTCCTTCCGGCCTCAATACAGCCACATCAAGCCCACATCTCAATCTTCAGCGTCACATTCCCTCTTCACCATCGCATCCCGTCCTTTTCCCTTCCCCTTGCGATGCCGCGTCCGCTTCACGGTCTTCATAACCGCAGCTCGGCCCTTGCCCTTCCAGTGCCGCAGAATCTTATGCTGCCGCGGCCCCCCACTCCTCGACAAATGCTGAGCATGAGTCTTGACGGCAACATCAACCCGCTTCTCGAGAGGCTTCTTGCGGCACCGGGAAATTCTTCCCTTGCCCTTCACCATCTGGGCCTTGATCATCGTCGCAAGCTCGTTGGTCGGAATCCCCGGAAAGCGATCGAGCACCGCGTCCCTAAACCTGGTCTCGAACTTTTTGTCGGCTCGCTGCACGGCTTTGCGGCGGCGGGACCGAGTTCGCTCTTCTTCCTGTCTGACATGATCCAGGATGTAAGTTGGAAAAGCCATGAACTTGCGGCCGTTCTCGGTGAAGGTGAAGGAGGGCATTTGCTTCTGGTCGGTCAACTTGCGGCAGTTGAGGGTCATGAAGGTGTTGCCATGCTCGAGGCAGCTGTATCCCGGTGGGATGAAGTGCTTGGAGAGGACCCGGGTTGTCATGCTGCTGAGTCTTCTGGTGGCCAAAGGTGCTTTCATTGGTAGGTGGTTGTGGTGCGATGATAGGTGCCAAGGTACTCCGTAGTTTCTCGTGGTGTTGTGAGTTGAGCTGGTGTCGGATGGGTGGTTGTGGAGAGAGTCTGCGATCTAGTCAGGACTTCCCATGTAGTTATACCCAGAGCCCTGAGTCCATTCACTTCTATGATTTCCTTTAGATTCTTTTTCATGTTAACTATTTTGTTGTTCGAGCCCAGTCTGCCCAGTTGATGTTCACCAACAGTAGCCACAGATGTCACAGGTTCCCACCCGTCAAAGACGATGCATACACGACTAAACGAACCTATTGACCTATTATTTTTAACTATTTTAGGACTACAGTCACTAATAATCACCTTGGGGTCTTGATGTGCGTTAGATCCCAAGCTCAATACCTTTCTTTGACGCACACTATAACAGGGTAGGGTTCCAAGCTTCAATGGGTACCGTCCAACGACGCCTGGGAGTCCTATTCCAACCCTTCTCCATCGGTGACTTATTACGATAATTCACAACGCAGGGGATCCATATATCGAACAATGACTGCGTTCGTGAACTCTGCTATTCAGAAAGCAGCAGAAGGATATAGAAGGGATTGAAGGGCTGATCAATGAGACGGAGACGCTAACACGGGCCGTCCCCCCTCCAGGGTAGTCAGCTCAGTTATCTCATCACATCAAGCCAAGAAACACACAACTCTTACAGGACATTCACTTCATATTCCTAGTATCCTAGCGATGTGCAACTAGGTCGTTCTATTTCAAAGGATGCTCAGCCAGCTGATGCATGCCACCCGCCCAACCCCCCAACGCCAAACAAGCACCACCCTTAGTACTCAACAGTAATATCCAGCATGTTGGACTCAAACTCATCAGAGAACGCACTCTTCCCCGCCGCACCAGCCTCCAGCTCCTTCTCCCCAAGCGCACTCTTCTTCTTCGCCCACACAGCCTGCCACCTCCCCTTGACCGCCACCTTCGCCCCTCCGCCGAGCTTCTCCATCGGCACAGCCGGCTCCTTGATCTCGATGACGAGCTCACGCGTCTCACCCGGCTGAAGCTCCACCAGCGAATCCTCCTCGGGGGGCCACTGGCGTTGAACTTCCACTTGTGGAATCTCCAAAGGCTGGGCTTCCTCGGCGGGCGTGATTGACAAGAGGCCCAGCTGGAGGGCGAGAGGATCAAGCGGCGACCCGTAGGTCAGGACCGTGACGGGCATGCGGTTGTCGTTCTTGACGCTGATCCTGACTGCGGGAGGGGACGACGTGGTGACCTGCTCCAGCGAGACCTTGAGCCCCGGCATGGGCGACGTGTCGGGCTGGGCCATGTCGAAGGGCAGCGGGACGACGACAGAGGGCGTGTTGGGGGAGAAGAAGGCGAAGAGGGTGATTGTGATGAGCACGCTTACGATGATGCGGGTGCTGGTGCAGGCGATGAGACCCATTGGTGAGGTCTTGCGGCGTGGAGGACTTGTAGAGTGGTAGGTTGGGAGATATGCGCCTTTCATTGGACTTTACGGATTGAGATTGCAAAGATGAAGAGTGGAAATTCATTCTCGAATGCCTTCACCCAAGCCCATCATCAACCTCGTCCTCATCAACATGTCATCGACACGCGTCACTTGTCAGGAGTCTATCCAACATGTGCATGATTTTCCTCACCCCTGGTTGATGCACGTTTCAGATCACATCCGGCTCTGTCACAAAATTTCATCGATGCGAAACGACTCGAACCCCAATGTTGTGACAAGGGTGTTTTGCTGTGTCAGGTTTATTTCAACTTCAGCTTGGAGGCCTGCTAACCCGATGAGCCTTGGTGCAGAGTTAAAGAACTGTGGCTGTGGGATGTGCCTGGAAACGAAACGGGAATGAATAAAATGTCAAGTTTATTGGTGTTCTAGAGGCGTTTCTTTCGGATGAACTGCGTGTTTCGCATAATAACAACCGTTTCTCAACCCGATCACTACGGCCGTCCTGCTCTTTTGTAGAGCATGCAGCCTCACGAGTATATTGGTGCATCCTGTAGTTTTTGCCAGATCGAAAAAAAGACTGCAAGATATTGCAGGTATTGAGGACAACTAGAAGGACTCGCTTGGATATAGTAGGGTGTCGCATGGAAGGTTGCTCGCCTCGTCTTCAGGTTCGCCGTTCGCTTCAGAAACCCACGAAGGACATCCCCAGGTCAAATCGCCGACGTCAAAACAAACTCGCTCATCGGACGCCTGCACTGTAAAGCAAATGAACGGACCGCGCCGTCATCGTCGAACCAAAGTCCCCGCGATATTAACGGACTCACCTTGACCTATCAACGCCAAATCCTCAGTGGCAAGAAAGAAAAGTCGCACACAAATCTCCGAGAAAAGAAGGTGTTTAAACTCGACTGCTTCATGTTGATAGATTCCGCACCCTCAGTACCTCGACATCGGTTGCCTCGACATCAGCTGGGCGAGTCCCTTGGTTAATATAATCCGCAGAACCTCCTTCTAATCTCCCAGCCTGCATGGCCCCAATGTCGCATTCCGTCTGGACAAAACAAATAACCTTGATTATCTGCATGCATCGGAGGATTAAACTGCTCTTAGCTAAAGCGTCATCTCCTTGGCCCGTTTGGTTTCTTTAATCCCACCAATGTGATCGATTCCCGATCAAGGCCCTGTCAGGGATCGCGACCCCCGGCGGCGATGCTACGCTTGATGTTTCGCATCCCCAGACGAGACGAAATTTCGGCATGACAACCGTGCCTGGCCTGGCTGTTATCTTCTGAATCTGTCCTGCACAGGATCGTCATCAGATGATTGTACCTGCAGGTTGCAGCCTTTCAGCATCGAGTACCACCTCAGATCCCCCAACTAATGGCCAAAGCTCAAGGATCTTTCTCGATGGTATTGGCAAGGAGACTGGATCATGGGCTCGTCTTGTATCAAAAATATGAGGTTCGGCTAGGGCGCCCCCCCCGAAACATACCCTGATATGTGATCCACCCACGAGGCTTAGGCCCGGGGCGAAAACCGACGGACGCAGGGCCTCATCGAGACTTGGCTCCTCTCCTGGTAGGGATCATGTTCAGACGAGTGTCTCTGGGGTGAGATCCAGAGACGGGTCCGTATAAGTATTCTTGACAGCCGCGAAACGTTCAAACATTGTTCAACCTCTGTTCGTTCTCTTCCAGCCGAAACGCCCTTCCTTTTCTTCTCTTCTTGTTCCATTCATTCTTTACTCCCCCTGTTATACTTCCCTTCGTTTATTTTTTTTCGTCAATCATTTCAAAATGAAGTTGCTTGCTGGCCTTGCTCTCGCCTCGATGGCTGTCGCCGCGCCGCTTGTGGACAAGCGTGCCCCGACCCCCTTGGATGTCCAGCTCCAGATGCAGGGCAACTCAAAGGTTAAGGCCGTCATCACCAACCACGGGAAGAACAATCTCAAGCTCCTCAAGTCGGGCACGTTTCTTGATACCGCTGCGGTCGAGAAGGCCCAGGTGTTTTCGGCAGGTAAGAAGTCATTGTTTCGCGCGCTTGGACGGGAAGTCTCCGATATTAGAAACATGATCTCCAAGAGTTGCTGGAAACCCACCTGATGATCTACATGAAACCATCGGAACCTCCAGCAAAGAACAGCCTTCTGCGGAGAGCCATGTCCGTTGATTGGCTGGGTTCCCAAGGGCTGTCTCGTGCATTGGTTGTTCTGTTGCATTTGTCCTACCACGTTGCCGTGATGCGAGACAGGTCAATTGCTAACCCATGCACAGAAAGCACAGTTCCCTTTGACGGCGTCCGCATCGCCCTCGACACCAGTGTCCTCGACGACACGGCCTTTGAGCAGATCCCCTCCGGCGAGTCCATCGAGGTCGACTTCGACATTGCCGAGTTTCACGATCTTTCCGCTGGCGGCAAGTTCAACATCCTCGCTTCCGGCGCTCTCTCCTTCGCCGAGGAGAACTCCACCAACCTGATCGGCTCCGTGCCCTTCTACTCCAACCGCCTCGAGGCCGACGTCGATGGACCCCAGGCCTTCCAGGTCCGCACCGCCTTCCACCAGAAGCGCACCATGGTCCAGAGCGACTGCTCGGGCAACAAGCTCGCCGTGACCCAGGCGGCGCTGTCCCGCTGCGCCAGCATCGCGTCCCAGGCCCAGCAGGCTGCCGCGAGCGGCCCCGACGACAAGCTGGTCGAGTACTTCAAGTCGTCCAGCTCCGACGTTCGGAGCACCGTGTCCGACGTCTTCTCCCGCATCGCCGCCGAGTGCGGATCCACCAACTCGGGCGACTCGCGCTACTACTGCAGCGACGTGTACGGCGCCTGCGGCAACGGTGTCCTGGCCTACACCGTTCCCGGCGCCAACTACATGGCGTACTGCGACCTGTACTTTGACCGGCTCCCTGCCACCACGTCGTCCTGCCATGCTCAGGACCAGGGAACCACGAACCTGCACGAGATGACCCATCTGAGCCAGATCAAGGGCACCTCGGACTTTGGCGGTTACGGTTACGACTTTGTCCGAAGCCTCAGCGCTGACCAGAACATCAACCACGCCGACACGTATGCCCTGTTTGCCAACGCCATTGCCCTTGGATGCTAGGTATGGCCAGGGACGGGACTGAGTTCGGGTTGATGTGAGGTTACGCAGGGTGCACGGGTGGGAATCCTGATGGCGTTCCGACAGGTGTACATAGGTCAACAAAGAGCCGCTGCGGTCCGTCCCAGGGATCGGATCCAGCGAGCTATTAAACAAAGAAAGTAAAAATTGTAAGCTGGTCGTGCAACGCAGACACCTTGTGAAGTGCGTATTCCCTGCGTCGTGACGACCGATTGGCACAACAAAGTGTCGGGTCCATCCCAGCAGGAGATGTCAGACGAGTTCTTTAAGCGTTTTCGATCGACCTCGATAAACTCGATCCTCACATTCCCCAATCAACGAAGAATCGGGCTTGCATGACTAAGGGCTTTTGAAACGAGCAACCGATGGCCACCGCGTCTGGGGCTGGCCAGGAAGACCTGGTGAGCGAGCTGGACCATAAGTTCTGACAGGAACACTAGCTCAGAAACCCGAGCCACAGCGGTCAAAAAAACTCCAATGCAGATGCCAATGCCCAAGGAAGGTGGCACAGACGCCTTTGAGCTGGCGTCTGCAGGGTCCAACAGAAGATCAAGGAACTGCTCGCCTCTTCTGGTCGGTCCCTGATGGAGACAAGCGTGCGTAGGGCGAGCAGGGGTCCTCCGGAGAATTTCAATCTCTCGAGGGCAGGAGAGCTGATCAGGTACCAGCATTGTAGTTGCCCAACGTCGGACCCAGCCGAGAGATTCTCACGATGATCAGTCTGGGGTAAGAAACCCCGGCATTTGGGAGTCGTTGCATGTCGCGAGTCGCGAGAGCACAAAGCCGATGGAAACTCTCGACCTTCGGCAACGATTATTGGACCGGCGACGGCCAGTCGGGTGGAGATCGGGTGTCAAATTAGGTGCCAGATCTGGCTGCCCGACGTCATCGCACATGGCGTGTCGCATCGCGGGAGTTCCTTGCTTCCACGACAGCTCCGACCAGGGGATCCGGCCAGCGACCACGCTGCGCATGCTTCCTGTCCAAACACAAGGTCCTCGTTGGGCAAGCCAGGCACAAGCCCTTTGAGCAGAGCTGCCGAGTTGCTCAGAATGGGCCACCGAGATTGGCCGCACAGCAGACACGCGGTGCAAGCTGCGTGCTTGACTGGAGACACCCAATGCGAGACGCTCTGTGTTGTAGTTGGTCATTCCGACCGGGGTTCTCTGGCGGCAGCTGTACGGGGCAGAAAAGGAATTGGGAATTCCATCGCCATGGGAACGGACGCTTGCAGTATCAGGATGCTTCACCTGGCAACACCGAGGCTGGGTAGCACCAATACTGGTCAATGCCCAACGACCGCAGCTGGGATTCCGTAGCAGACAAAGGGAAGCCATCGAGGCTGCCCGAGAGGCGGACATTGGGTTCCAAAAAAAGGCAGATCAGGAAGCCAAAGGCATCAAAGAAACCAAAGACTGTCCGCGCGGCGCTAGGAGCTCGGTAAAGACGAGAACGAGCGAGCGAGCGCGGAGCATGCACTACAGATGCGCAAGGGATGGGGAGCCCAGAAGACGAGGATGGTGCTTTGAGGCTCGATGAGGTGTCGATGGTTTGCAGGGGAGGGCCCTGCAGGCGTGGAAAGCCGTTCCCCAGGAGGTTTGGAGAGCCTGGTGTTATCGCGAAGATGGGAAGTGATAGGCGGTTGGACTGAGGAGGTGCTTCTGCGACTCTGTCAAGGCCATACGTGGTGATCAAGTCCAAGACTTGACACAAGTGCTTGTGAATTACTCTTTATAGATGATTAAATCCCATAAACCCCCGAGTTCATGAAATTCTCTGAAAACTATTGAAGCAGATCTATCGGGAAATATCACTCGCCTAATACCCAATGCCCCCGAAACTGAGCTAGAGCCTCACCAGGCCCCAGTCCCTGCGTTCATGTGCCAAAAAAAAATCCGGCTTTTGGCTGCATTTGCCCCCACTTGGCCTTGGCTTGGGCGTCGAGGACAAGCACCAAGCAGCAGGTCCAATATCACCATCGAATATCAGCGAAAAAACACGGACATTCTGAAAGAAGGGGACTTTTTTCCTTTGACTTGCTCTAGCTCAACTCGGCATGCGCAATGTATTTTCTGGATCCAGTCTTTTGCATTGGCGTGGTTTCGCCCAGCTTGATACCGTGGTGCCTCCACACGAGCCTCAGCTAACAAGAACCTACACTTATGAGGAGACCCCAGAGCAGGGTCTCCCTCCTTGGGCTCAATTCCTTTCAAGTCAAGCCCGGCCCTGCATCAGGTGTCTGCCTTGTTGTCTCACAGCGTCTCACGCATCGCAGAAGCCCCCTTCAAGCAGCATCAAAACGTCAGTCCAGATCCCAGGCCATCCTATCACAGGCCCTCGTCAGGCGACCACCACAAAGCCTGCCTCGCACCAACTGGGAGCCGGCTTCTCAAAGCGCTGAGCCTCTCAAAGAGCCCAGCTGGGCGAGCAGAGCCCCCCGAAGCCACTTGAAAGGGCCGTCCTGGGGCACCCTTGCAGCGGGGTCACAAGCCGACGACTCGCTGGAATCTTCCGCCCTGGAAAGTCGCAAGCGGGGCTCGTCCTGTCTGTCAACGTCATCGGCCATCTTCACCCACCCTCCATCATCCGTCATCCTCTTGGATCCGTGCCCATTATCGAATTAGCCCTCCTGATCAACCATCTCCGCCCACCCTCCACTACCTTTCTCTTCTTCTTTCTCCTCTTCTGCCCTCGTATCCCTTTCTGTTTCTCTTCCAACACCCAAAATCACGCATCTGTTCCAGTGCCGTTTCGCTCTGGTGCCCAGGCCAAAACGACTTACACCGGGCTGTCCTCGATTCGCCACGATCTACTTTGATCATCTCGCACTTGACATAACGTCATACCTATCAAAGGCAGAGCCTTATTCCATACGTTCCTATCTGCTCTGAGCAGCACACCCGCAACAGCAACAATACTCACACATCCACAATGGGCGAACGCTGGGACCGTGATCGCTTCATGTACGAGCGAGCTCGAGACCAGGGTCGCTTCGACGATGACCGGTCATACATGCGCGGCGGCCGGGGCCGTGACCACTCAGATGAGCGACATGATCGCCGCCCCAACCGCTCCTTCGACGAGGATGACATGGTTCGTGATCGTCGCTACTACGAGGAGACCCGCTACATGCCTCAACGAGAGCGAGATGCTCCTCCAGCCTTTGCTCGCCGTGGCGTCCTAGAAAAGGAGAGAGATCGGGATTACTTCCCCCGCCGCGATTCACCCCCTCGTCGACCAGGCTTCCTTCGCCGCCAATCGTCTCTCGATACCTTTGATCGTCGACCAAGCCGCCTCTTCCAGGAGCGTGAAGAGTACCCACCCCCTGCTCGTCGCGAAGACATCCGACGAACCAGCCGAGATGACTACCGTGCTCCCGCCTATACTCCCATCCCTCTTCCCAAGACCCGCGGACTGCCTCCCCCCCGGCGGTATCCCGATCAGGGCTTCTACGACGATATCAAGGTAGCTGAGCCCGATCTCTACGGCGATGACGACTTCCGGCCCTACCCTGAGCGTGTCCATGAGCGAGAGTACACTAGAACTCGAAAGAGCCGCCACAGGAGCCGCAGCCGTGGCCGCAGCCGGGATTCTCACTCAACTCGAACTCGATCCGTCCGCAGCAGCTCTTACACCTCTTCTACCTCTAGCCGATCCTCCAGCAGTAGCGGCGGCACCACCGTCCGAAGCGAGTACCCCAAGAAGGGCAAGACGCGCATTCCTGCCAAACTCGTTTCCAAGAGGGCTCTCATCGACCTCGGATACCCATTCTTTGAGGAGGTTTGTCTCACCTAGCTCTGTATCTGAACTATATCTAACTACTTGGATAGGGCAATACCATCATCGTGCAAAAGGCGCTTGGCCAGGACAACATTGATGAGCTCCTCAAAGTCAGCGAGGACTACAAGAAAGGTAAGGCACCAAAGAAACCCTAGCCGGGACATGACTAACCGCCTGGACAGTTGAAGCAGAGATTGCTGCCTCTCGAAAGCCTGCCCCTGCCGCTCTTCCTCCGCCTCCTGCTCAGGGCAAGGCGCCCGCTTCCACCGCGCCCCCAGCTCAAGCGCCGGCTCCCATTCGTCCTCCTCCTGCCCAAGCGGCTCCCGCCCCTGCTCCGACTCAGGTTCCGGCTCCAGCTCCGCCAGCACCCAAGCCAGCGCCTCCCCAAGAGGTCAGACAGCCTGTAGCCGCGCCCGCACCGGCTCCAGCCCCAGCTCCCGGCCCTCCTGCTCAGACGCTACCACCTCCGCCTCCGATTGCCAAGCCAGTCCCTGGTCCTGTCCCGGCTCCCGTCATCATGAACCCGGCTCCGCAGCCTGCTCCGGTGGAGATCATCGACGAGACCGTCATTCGTGATGTCTCGCCGTCCCGCACCTCAACATCATTCTCAAGCTGGGACTCTTTTTCGACCCACCACCATCACCAACCCGTGGAGCTCGCCCATCGATCTCGCTCCCGGTCCCGAAGCGGCCGCGAGATCCGCCGAGAGATCCGCGCCCTGGAGCGAGAGCTAGCCCACCGGCCCCGAGGACGGTCTACGAGCGGTGAGATCGTCCGCGCCGAACGACTACCAGACGGACAGCTCGTCATCATGGAGGATCGCCTGGAGAAGGTGGTTGAGCACCGCAAGCCCCCGCGCATTGAAAAGGACAAGAAAGGTAGGCTGTCCATTAGCGTACCGAAGTACCGTTGAAGGTGCGCCTTTTTGTTTGATCTATCATTTTGCATCGCTGAGAACGTGCGGCTGACCGAGCTGCACAGGCCCTCCCCCTGCGCTCATGCGGGCCATGTTCGCCACACTGACCTAAGGTCCTGTTTTTATGGAATATACGCAACGGAATCATGTTTCTGGAACAAAGTGTGAAGCGAACTGAAATTGTTTTAACTGGGATACGTTCAAGGAGTTGGAGTCTACGGCCGGGGGTGAGCAACAGGACGCTCGTGTGAAATAACAGAATCATTTGTTTGGCTCTACGCGGGATAAACGACCTTTTGGATTGGGCAACGTACACGGAATGATATGTAACGAGGCTTGAGGTGTTTTAGACGTGTTCTACGAGGGGTACTCTTGGAAAACTACAATATTAACGAGTTCATGACACGACTCAATGTCTCTGGGTTAACCTTGACTTGTGATGAGACTGTTTCGAGAGGTCGGATGGACGGTGTAGCTCGATGGAACATCATGACTCGATCACGAGGGTTGATGTTGCATGGGCCAGATGACGAATGAACCGGAGACGGTGGATCTAGAAAAGAGGTGTAGCGCGACAGCCGTTGGACTGTGATTCGCAGGGATCAAGTATGAAGGTCACGGGTTGTCGAGGCTGATAAGGACTTGAGAGGGCTCTTCAGCAACATTCACAAATGTTACAACGCGAGAGGATCTAGAACGAATAGTATTTCATGTTCTGGTACGGCAAGTTCGCAGCATTCCAGAATGATCCCCACAGCCCTATCCATCCTCCTTCTCCATCCTATCCGGGTATCGTGTATAACCTTGCCCAGCAAACTCCATGTAAAGGGAATAGCTGACAGTGCCGCACGCCGATCAACTCGATCCTCTACTCCGTCTTCTTTGCCGCAACTCGCCTCCCCTGAGCCGTGAATCTCACGTACGCAAACGCAGCGATAGCTCCGACCGCGAGAATCGCCGCATTGCCTATCCTGTCAGTGATACTGGCATCATACAACGTGCATCATCAAGGATAAGGACAATAGGATACGAATGAGAGAGTTGGATATTGCACAGTGAGGAGGGCATACCGGCTACAAACTTTCCCACGCCGCCTGCGACGTCGACGAGGCCCGATGCCACGTCCCCGATGAGGTTGAAGAGGCCGCGGGCGAAGCCCAGGACGGCGGCCAGGACGGAGTGGATGACTGCGTAGAGGGTTGAGAAGACGGAGGCGAGGAGCTCGTAGATGGAGCTGAGGAAGTCGTTGATTGCGGAGGTGATGGCCATTTTGAGATGTCTGAAGATGTGATTCTGGTGATGATTCGGGTGTGCAATGTTTGTAGAAGCCAGTTGAAGAAATATTAAAAAGACTTGTCAGTATTTACTCTGGTACCGCACGCTTTATTTACATTCTCGTCCCTGGATTTCGCCTCGCAAGTCGTGACGTCGTCATGCTCACCTTTTGGTGGTGTAGGTGCGATGTGCATGTGACGTCACTTGGGACGGGCATCCACGCGACAGGCCAGGCCTTGTGAGGGCTCTTTAGGGTTGTTAGCTGTCGTTGATTTTAGATCAAGAGAGTGATGGATAGGAGCTGAGAACCCAGCTCTAGGGGCTTGAAGCTGCGAGATTCGGGGTTGGGGCCTTTCAACAGTGAGAGGAGTTGTCCCCTCTTCAACCACAGGGACATGGCTTGTCGAGGTTTTAAGCATTCAGTTCCTTCTATTATTCTTATCCCCCACAGAAGAATTATGAACATTTGGAGAGTCTTTCCCGAGCTCATGCGCCCTGTGCTGTTCCGACACCTCCATATCTCCATGAGTTGCCAGGCCAAGACGCGAGAGCATCACGTCCCGGACAATAGCCCGAGATCTACATCCTTTGCCGGACCCCGGATCGGCCCTTGACACCAGGAAAGTCCACCAGCTTGACAAGTTGCCGACAGCTACAGTGACCTCCGAGTCCCCGGTGGGCCGTCTCCGGGTGGAGCCATCCAGGAACGGGCGACACAACGGCAGACGCGCCGGGAGAACATCGCAGCGACGCAGGGCTGTGCAGGCACAAAAGAAATCATGTGCCCGGCTGCATCTGAAGGTGCACAAGAAGAGGGGGTAAGGTCTACCTCAGCCTCACTTGGCGTTACCATCTTGAGCTAAGGAGGGAGGGTGCCTGAGCCGACACTTTTTGAGCCCAAGAAATTGTCCGCCATAAGACGGAGGATCGCAAGACCGATTATTTCCCTTTCGAGGATCAAACGGGGGAAGTGCGCCATGAAACGTGACTCCAGTAGATGAGCTAGCAGGGAGATCGACGCCTGGGCTGATTGCTGTCGTCCATACGGATATCTTGACGGCAATTCTATGCGAAGCGGGAGCCCTCATCACCGTACTCTGACCTTCATACCTATCCTGTAGTTAGCTTTCTAAATCTCGTATCCTAGATCAAATTCTCGGGATCAGAAACTTTAGATTTTATTGACCAGATAAAACAACCCAAGAACCAAAAAATGAACCTTTTCATGACAAGGTTAGCCGTTGGCAGATCACGAAACCCCCCGGACCACACAACAACCAATAACAACCCGCCCTTACCGCCCTACAGAGGCAGTGCCGGCGTGGTAGCGGGCCATCCCTGCGTCTGGGACATCCTCTTGGGGAAGAACCAGCTCCTGATTGGCCGCAACTCCCCTAGCCCTGCAAGCGTGCCTTATTTCAATTTGCAGGCGCATGGCGCTGGGACGTTGCGGAACGAGTCTCGCGATTGTTCGCTGCTTCAGCCCTCAGCCGCTTTTTCGAAAGCTGAGACCTTGGACGGCTTGCTTCTGCCGAATGGCGGGCTTGGGTAGCTTGGAACCAATAATAACTAGAGATGAGCCGTCTCCGTAGAAAGGGTCGCCCAATTTCCCCATCACCGGCATCTCGTTCCATCTCTGCTCGTGCGTGCTCCTCCCTCCTTTGCCAAACTCTTCCCATCGTTCAACGGCCCTTGGTCAGTGATACGTCGTCGGCCTGGGCCATAACTTCCTTTTCGCACTTTTCGACCGATTCTTTCATTTATCTGCGACAAATCGAGGACTTCTGCTGTTGTGAACGGACGTGATATCGGTAGGGCACTCGGCGCATGCAGCCTGAGAGCCACCAGGGCTGAAATATCCTCCCTTTCTTCATCACCATCATCACTGGCCCTGAACAGCCTCACACTCACGAGTCATGGCGCTCTACGAGTTCGAAAAGTACCTCGTCGCGCATGCGGCCTTGGTCATCTTGACGGCCTGGATCCCCTCCATCATCCTCTTCTTCTGCGCACTCTGCCTTTGCCGTCGTCGCAACGACCCAGTGAGGACCGCCTTTACATGGCTCAAGTTTGCCTTTTTTGTATTTGCCGAGTAAGTTGTTTGGTTTTCACGTTATTGCCTCGGCGCAAAACGATATGCGTTGCGCTCTTCGTGTCAACAATACAGCTGATACGACCCCTTCACAGCTTTTGCTTCTTTGACGCTTGCTCCTATGCCCTCCTGCTCGCCTATAACCGAATCCAAAACGGCGACTATGACCTGTACGACGCGTATACAGTACTTCGGAGCATCAATGTCGCCCAAGGAGTGACCGGTGGTCTGTCGCTGTTTTTCGACATGATTGTCGACATACTGGTCATGATCATGCTCCTCCGAATCGCCACGGGAATCACCATCGCACAGACCGGCAAGGTCGATCCGCTTGGAAACATCACCCGCCTCGCCTCGTACGGCATCGCTGCTCTTCTGGCTATCCTGACCGTCGCCTCCTTTGCCCTCCGCATGCGCTACATCGGCGGCTACTACGAGGACTACGGGTACCTCGTCGGCGACAACCTCGAAGACTTTTGGATCAAGGGCCGCCAGATCAGCTTTTCCTTCCGCGTCCTGATTTTCGTGGTTTCGCTCGGAGTCGTGGCTCGAAGCATCATGGTCAAGCTCCAGCCCAAGTCGGAGAAGACCCTGAGCTGGGTGAGTCTGCGTTTGTCTCCCGGCATCAGAATGACATCTCTAACGCTTGTTACAGTGCTCGAACTTGCTAATTGCTGCATCTATTGTTTGGCTTACCCGCACGATCTACAACATGGCCACCATCGCGGCCTGGTTCGAGCTGGACAAGATCTACTACAAGACGTTTGAGAACTACTACGGCATTCTCGACGTCGTCTTCGCCATCTGGACCCAATTCGTGGTCCTTTGCCTGGCCTTTGCCATTGGCACCGCAAAGTCGAACGGTCTCTGGTCAACTCATCAGCCTTTCATGACGACAACGGGAACCCAGCAAACTCCCTGGGGCTACGGCGCCGGCCCTGCAGCACCTACTGCGCCGCCAATGGTGCACCAGCAGCCTCAGCAGTACCAGCAGCCTCAGCAATTCCAGCAGCAGCCCCAATTCCAGCAGCCGTATCAGCAACAGCAGCCTGCCATGCAACAAGGATGGCACCCCCAGCAGCAGCAGCAGAATGGATACTTCCCTCCCGTCCAGCAGTCTCAGTATCAACAGCCATACCAGCAGCAGTACAACCCACAGCAACAACCCCCCGCCAGCTCCATTTCGCCGGTCTCGCAGACCAGGTCGCCTCCCCCTCACGAGGAGGCCCTGGGCTTTAATCACCAGGCTAACGGTTCCCCGCCCCAATCCACACCTCAGCATTATGTCGAGAAGGCTTGAGCAGTTTGCGTATTAGTGGAAAACAAGATTGAGAAGTAGACAACGTCTGGAAATGTGATTTGGATACCAAGGATGTGAAGCGCGAGGACCTGCACAACTGGAACATGATACCATCTATATTGTAGCTTTAACTGAATTAGTGACGATGCCCGTCTTTCGGCACCTGCACTTTGGACTGAGTAACAGAATATCTATGACCCTTGAACTCCATCTAGTCCACGTCTGAGAACTCGGGCGGGGCGACATAGGGGCCTGCCTCGCCCATGGTGCCGCTCACGTATCTGCTTTTGTCAGAATTGAAGGGATGATTCTCCATTGAGGCATCTCACTTGGTATGGCTTCCTCTCGCGGCTAGCTGCCCCTTGTTGTTGGTGAAGGTCACCTGCGTATACGCCAGCGTCTTGCCGATCTTTTCACAGATGGCAGTGCCCTTGAGAGTGTCGCCGACGCGGCCGCCGGGGCTAAGATACGTCACTGACCGGGTTAGATGCGTTGCAACGGATGAGATTCTAGGGGAAGACCGAGTACCGTTAAGGTCGGTTGACACGCCGGTTGCGAAGCGGCCTGTTGATGCGACGGCGAGAGAGCCGCCCAGGTCAACGAGGCTGGCGATGGTGCCGCCGTGGATGGTCTTGAGGCGGTTCTACGAGCGCGGGTTAGTAGATTGAGATAGATGGTGAGAGCGACACGAACGGTGTGGTCTTTGTGGATGTCGAGCTCAAAGTCGACTCTGCCCTCGGAGGCGCTGAGGACGCGGAACTAGATGGATGAGTTGGTGAGATGAGAAGGTTGGACATGAACGCACATGTGTGCCGAGAAGGCTAGAGCAATTGACGTTAGTGCAGTTCTTGTCGTTTTCATCTCAAAGTCGCTGTCTTGTCGAGGGCATCGGCGAGTGAGCAACATACCGAGGTTCGAGACCCGAGTCGGCCACGAATGAGCGCATCACCTAAGAGTACCGGTAAGCTCTGAACACCGAGGGAAGCCATTGGCATGTCTGTCGCGACTGGGTGGACGAACCGCCTTGGTGAATTGCGTGGGATTGAGCTTCTTGGCCATCTTGTCGGGACCCCAAGAGTTGCTAGATAATTATTTCGAGTATGAAGCCGACTCGGAGTTGTCGAGATAGCGTAAGTTAGGGACCTGGGCGGGAGTATCCATTTGAGGTTTAGCGCGGGGATACGGGGATGGAGAGCATTGCGTCAGTTCGCCCCGATCATCTGCCGAAGAATCTGGGGTGCTTTAAAGATTTATCACCTCTCAGTGTTAGGACTGCGGCAGGTCGTTGCTTTTACTTGATGGGCTATGCTAGTTTCCCTGAGAAATATAGTCTTGACTTTAAGAATTTCCTGGTGTAAGCCCCGTGTGCAATATTTGGTGTTAGCGTCGCATAATGCAGTGCAGATTTCCCGGTAATAGCTATGATCCCCATCTGCCTGGATTCTTACCCTATGGTGGATAGGGAGATACGGATACGTAGATGAAAGAAAGGCACATGAATTAACATTCAATACATCCAGTACACTGCTCGAGGTGAAACTGACATCGTTATCTATCTGCTATCCTGAAACTTCCACCATGCATTCACAACATCGCTATAGTCCATCTTTTCCAGATGCTGGGTGACTCTGCGGCGCCAGTCCCTTTTAGAATCCTCATCCCCATGATTGAAATCCATTCCTGCCGAGAGTCGAAACCTGTTCTGACCCATTCGACGGGAACATAGCCAGCAAGCTCCCAATCAATGATGCCCAGCGAGCCTGTCGAGGAATTGACAAGAAGGTTTGTAGGGCCAAGATCACAATGATAGAAGATAAGTGTAGAGACTTCCATAGACATCTCGGTGCAGTTCTTGAGATGCTGTGGAGAAAGGGCATCCGCCATCTTGCTGTTGCCTTTGACGAGATAAGGCTCCAACAGCTGGTGTCCTTAGGAAAGTTAAAGGCATAGATAAGCAGAGCAAGCCTACTCCTAACCAACATTGCCAGTAATATTAGCATGCTTATCTTCTAGAATATAATCTCCCTTGTCGTCTCCGTGCTTCAGATAGAACTTCTCGTCATCATGGACCGAAGGCAACACACGCGGGACTAAGTCAGTGTCCTATCGGTGGATGAAGCAGGTAAGTGAACGCGAGTCCCTGGATCCTTAATCCGGGCTACAAGTTACAAAGGTTTCTCATTACTAGGAGTAGGACATGGAGTAGTCAGACTTCTCAAACACTCTGTAAAACGCTCGATAATTTGGGACATTTCGAACAGCATTTATTGTCCAAGACTCGGTTCACTTTGATGTACGGAATCCTCCCACTGTATAAACCGTAAAGACAGGAATATTTCTAGTTGCTGCACTTTCTCCTCCCTTCCCTACATTCCTCGGAATCTTTTTACAGCTTCCGGACTTTGGTTGAGAATGTAATTACAAAAGCCCCTAAATGCCTATTCAAGTCAGTAAATTGAACTCCTAGGATTTCATGATCTCTACTTACTCTCAAGAGCACTCTACCAATCGCACTTTGTCTCAACGTATGTCCACTTAGAACACGCTTTGATCGTGAAGCAGTCGGGATCGCGATCAGAATTTACTCTGCGGAAGCAATACTTCATGCCCGGCTGATTAGTCCAGTAGATATGTGCTCTGTTTTTGCTTGCATCAATACACATCTCTTTGACAAAGTAGAGGCCTGCGGTGGTACAGCCACTCTCCCTCCACCCGATGTTGTGGCGGTCCCCGTCATCGGTGTGAAGATAGCCAGATCGGCTATGACCGACTTCCCGGAATATAATTTGGGTGGCTGTGACCTCGCTTGCTGCGAGCAGTGCCAAAGGGATGAAGCTCAGGTCGAAACGCATGTTGACTGAGGCTAAATACAAATTGAGTTTTTACTTCTTATTTAGAAACAGAGTAATAATACTGACTTGCAAGTGCTTAAGATGGTAATACCTCAGAGTTGGAACTTGGAAGAGTGGGAATCGACTGAGAGTGCAGTAGTAGGATGAGAGTGCCAGGGAGACGAGTCGGTTTTTGTCCTTGATTTGAGGGTATTCGCAAACAGAGTAGCGAGTACTTGGTCCTTTATAGACAGCGCTTGATAGCTTCCCAATCCTCAAGCACAACCCCCAGCTCCCGCGGATGCTGTCCATCTGACATCTGATGGCTACACTCAGGGATAGAGGTGTTGCTGGGGTCGCGATCGGTTGAAACGATTAATCTTCTCAAACCTTTGAGTTAATGTTTTGTTGTTCTAGGCCCTCCCCTCCAAGTCATCTGAGTATAATACTGTCAGCCGCAACCCTGGCCTGGGCTGACGCCAAGGATGGTAAAATATGCACTCACCTGTAAGTTATTGGGCGAAATGCAGCCCGCCCGGTCAGATCCCACTCCGCGGCTCAATCCGCGGAGCGAGCCGCGCGGATTCAGGGCCCGCAAACCCACTACCTCTTTCGTGAGGACAGGGCAGTGATATTGGACATCTATATTCATACCTTCTCAGTTCGGAAGGGGCTGAAGGGCCTGGGCATTCATTGCCACATCGTTTATGCAAGAAGGCACAGGCAGGGACCAGTCCATCCCGGAATGAGCTTTTCCCTTTTGGCTGGGGAGGTTTATGGGATGGCCCAAAACAGTGGAGGGATGTGGTCTAGATCTGGTCTCCGCGGAGGACCCTGACAGGGGTATGTGATCTCAAGATGGGCCTGCTCAGACACCTCAGCCCAAGTTCGACCAGCCTCAGCCTAAATTCCGGGTCCCTCAGCCCGACCTCGGTACCAACTCAGCGTAGAGCTGCAGGAACTTAGCTGCAGAGACTGAAATGGGTTTTGGCGTGCTTTAGTTTTGTCTCCGGGTTCTTCGGTAGCCTCTGTCAGCGTTGGGTTGTTCTTCTCGGCCTAGCGTTTACTTCGCTAGGTTAGAATAGGAGAGGAACCGTAGTGTAGGATGATACTTGATCTCGAAAACCTCTGATCCTAAACGCACACCTCTCCGAGCACCCACTAACACGTCAATTCATCATTCATCGGGTCTAGCATCAGTAATTCACACAGAACCACGATGTCCAACTCTTCTCCCGAAACACTCAGGTCAAGTTTGAAGCTCCCTGACCGACCGGAGACTACACGGGGTTTTGATTAGATTCCCGTTTCTGTATATGGCGTTAACGACCCTTCTTCAAGCCGCAGACTGAGGGCTGTATTCTGTTTGTTTCTTAGCAAGAGATGTCCGCTGTGACAGGGCCGTGATGCTGCACTCACGACGGTTTCTGACCGTTCCAGGTCCTTGGAGTGATAGCCAGGGCGTGGAGTTCCTCGTCCCAACCAGCTCGTAAGAAATCGACGTCCGACGAAAAGTCGATACCCTCAATGAAAGGAGTGTTGGGGAAAAAAATGCTCATCTGTCCAAGGATTCTCTTACATCTTGCGCTGGCCGTTGAAGACGGTGAGTCGCCCGTAGCCAATGCCCGCGTTCCCGGTGAAGGCATCAACAGTCGGCCGCAAGCGGTTTTCTGAATTCTGCGGTCTGGAAAACAGCCCACCTCGCTCCCCAGGTTGGATTCAAGGCAAGGTCCGCGTGCGCGAGCAGACCATATCCTTTGCCCTGCGATAAGTGAGCGTATCCCAAGGGTCCATTCCCTCGCTCACAACAAGCTCTCTGATCTGAAAGGCCACTCTTGTGTCACTCACGACAACCTCGCTGTTATTAGGTCTCGCAAGGAAGGCCAGCGGCCTGCTTCCAGCTTTCGTGGCCAGCTGAAGGATTCCACACGTTCATGAAAGCCGCGCTACTGTTGTAGTTTGAGACAAGGGGTCCTATCATGAAGATGAGTGCAGAGCGTAGTACCCAAGACGAGAGAGGGTCAGCAAAGAATGAGAATCAGGCATAAAAACTGAATACCGAAATGATATGGTGGATGGAACCTGGACGCCTAGGAGAGGCGGAAGCTGAGCGAGGCATTCACCCAGGGCCTCATGCCTGGCAATCGCTGGGTGACTGCCGAGTTGGCCACGGGTGCTGATCGCTCTGGTGCCGAATCTGGAGTATCTCAGTTGTGCAAGGAGACGAGTCCAATGTTTGCGGTTTGTTGTTGGAGAAGAAAGACAGGTATGTAGAGGAGAGGAGAGGGCTGGTAGTAGAGGTCAAGAAATAAACAGGAGGAAAAATAAGGAAGTCGGGCAGAGAAGGCAGTTGGAGGAGAAAGTCTCCATCTCAGAGAGGTAGATATTAGGGTGGTTTCCGCAAGAGTGCAAATGGTAAATCATAGAGGCCCCTACCTTAGGCATCGCCTTAATTTATCGCTTTCCATACCTAAGTTATAGACGTTGCTTAGGTAGGCCTTCTAAGTTTGCGTGATGAATATGAGGACGGGGCCTTGTGATTTAGGCCATTAACCACCGTAATGCGACCGTAGAGTCATCGCCGATTGGAATGACCCTCAGTCGGCTCTTCAAGTCTTTGTCGCAAACATCCAGACGATGGCGACCAGCGTTAGTTAGCACAAGTGCTGTTCCAAGGGCATCTTTGTGAAGGCCATGCGCCAGATTGGCAGACTCGAGCTTGGACAGAAGGGTGCAATTTTCTTCCACCTGCTGAAGACAAGCTCAGCGCCCTCCAGACACAGCAGCGTCTTCTTAAGCAGCTACAAGGCCAAAGCCACGCAAAGGAGAACTAGAGGGAGCCTCCGTCTTACAAGGAACACTGGCATTGCGAGTAGCATTGTGGTGCCCTATAGGAATAGGCAATTCATAAAGGATTGACATTACTTGTACACATTGATTGTCCTGAACATCTCAATCGAGTATTCCAGAGCCGTAACCGGCTCAAACTTCTTGTATCCCATCTTCTCGACGAGTGACGGCTGGGGCTCGATGACCCCATCTCTGGTCGGGCTTACAAAGTACGGGATCGAGTACCGGGCATTGGAAGGACTGCGAGAAACCACCTGATGAAGGGCAGAGGGATAAATTCCTATGCGACACATGTTAGTGACCAAAGCTACGAACTCTTGTCGGACTCACCGTTTGAGATGCGCTCCAGCATGTCACCAACATTCATGTACAGAACGTTGTCCACGGGAAGAGCGTCAACAAAGGTGTCGGATGCGCGGTCCAAAAACATCAGACCTCCGCTTGAGTCTTGAAATAGGAGAGTAAAGGTGCTGTTTCTCAGTCAACAGGTGCCCAGCAGGAGTATCTTTGAAGTTTACCTCCAGTCCTTGTGGGCTCCAAGTCGGGTCGCAAACTCGTTGCTCACAAGGTTTTCATCCATGGGAGGATAGTGCAGGAGGCGAAGCTGGTTGGTATGGCCGGTGTGGAGAGCCCGTACGGCTCGGGCTTCGTCCTCGGTCAGATGCAAGCTCATGATCAGGGCTTCCAGGATTCCAAGCGCAGTGTCGTTCACCTCCCAGTAGAACTTGAGAGTAAGTTCACGGAACCCAGGATACACGTCATCGGGCGGCCAAATGTTGGCCTCAGCTTCGTTCTCTTCACTGCCAATCTCAAAGCTCTCCTATCTGAAGGTTAGCATTTTCCCGGATCACTCAGGCCGGGCGGGCGCGTACCTTGAAGTCTGTCGTCTTGGAGTACAGCTCTCTCTTTGCGTCGTCCGTCATCTCTCTGGCCGTTTTCGCGGCGACAACCTCTCTCCCAGGCCCAGAGTATCCACGATGCGGCACGGGAGCATCGGAATGCGGTGCCTTCATCTTCTCTTCATACGGCATGTCAAAGAATGCCTTGGCCAGCTCGAAGGCATTTTGGAGTAGCTCGGGTGACACACCATGCCCAGTGATTCCGACGCAGCCGTTCATACGGAGCTTCTCGCTGAGATGGTCTGCAGCTTGACGGCGTGCATCGGCATCCCCGTTCGAGGTAAAGGGTGAAAGGTCGACAATCGGGACCTTGTGGGAGTTGTCGATCGTCATCCTGGAGGTGATTCGAATCTTTAACCAAGCTGTTCAATCAGGTCAGGATCGCCAGCTTTCTATGTGGCATCAAGAGGTTTCTGGGTTGAAAGATGCTGGCTTTGTGAGACGATCATTGATGACCACCTGCAGCGGGTTCGTATCGGCCCGGCTACTGAGGTTGAGGCTCACATCATCCCGCCAGGTACGTCATCGTCACTGCCTTCTCTCGTCTCTGTTACCTTTCTCGTGACACGGCCAAGTCGTCCCAAAAATTCTCAACCGCATTCTCACTCTCAGTCGTTCTCCAAGAACTCGTCCACCTGGGCTCATCCTTCATGGCCACCGTCGAGCAAGTCAAGCCAAACATCTGGGCTCTCAACTTCGGAACATTTCCATAGGTTTGGTCCAAAGACCGACTCTTCGTCTGCTTCGCTGACAACGCAATTGCGGCCCTACAGAGCGAGTGCTTGAGGATGCGACTGGCCAGCCAAAGTGCGAAGCAGGGCGACCGGATCCTGTCAGAGAGATCTGTATAAGAAAGTTTAGATTCGTCTCAGCTCGTCGCACTCGGACAGGCCAGAAACCGGAATGTCGATCGTTTTTTTTTTCCTCACAAAAAACGGAAAGTTCCAGTTTCCTCCGAGGGGTACAAGCATGTCGGCGCCTTGGCTCGATTTCGCAATGGATGGTTGCCAACATCAGATAGCCGCCGAGGTACGTTTTCTGGGTCTTCAGCTCTCGTCTCATTGGTAGCCGCCCGCTGCAATTGTGTATAGAACCAACAACACAACCAGGATGAGCAGCGGACATGTCCCTTCCGGACCACCTGAAACAAATTCAGTTCGGCAGTTATTCAGGTCGTCGCTGGGCGGCTATTTGCGCAATCCCTCCGAGTCCATCGACTAAAATCGATGCCCCCCTCTATTGATGGAACGAGAGTCAAGCTGTTCCCTCACAACCATCCCCTTCTACCTCCCAATTATGCGAAACCATTTTCGCGGTTCAAAAACAAAACAATCCCAAAGGCATGTCATCAGGCGGCATCGAAACCCAAGGCAAGGCCCAGGCGCGCGAGCTCATCCGAGAACTTGGAAGCAAGCGTGGGCATGTCAGCCAAGCGACGTGGGATAAGATCATCAGCTGGGACCAGGAAGCCCACAAAGAGCTCTATTCTGCCGTCGTCGGCCTCGTCGAGCTTCTGGAGCCAACTGTTTGCACGTAAGTTCTCATGAGGCTTGCAGTCGTCAATCCGATCGAATCCGGTCTGATAGTCAGTCTCGCAGGTTAGCAAAGAACCTCTACACGAGCAACGCCCAGTTTGTGTTTGAGCTTCTTCAAAATGCAGAGGATAACCACTACACCCGAGCACGATTGCAGGGACAGGTGCCCTACGTCGCGTTCAAGATGCACACAGATCGAATCATCATCGAGTGCAACGAAGACGGATTTGTCGAGGACAACATCAGAGCCATCTGCGCAGTCGGCCAGAGCTCCAAGACGGGGGCCCACGGATACGTCGGAGAGAAGGGCATCGGCTTCAAGTCGGTGTTCATGGCAGCGTGGAAGGTCCACATCCAGTCTGGCGATTACTCGTTCTACTTCCAGCACCGTCGCGACGACTCGGGGATTGGCATGATCAGGCCCATTTGGCAGAACCCTACCGAGGAGCTCCCGCCCAACCTGACCAGGATGACGCTTCTTCTCCACGAGGACGGCGACCCAGAGCACCTTTCAACCCAGCGAGAAACCATCCGCCAGCAGCTGCGCGACCTGAAGGGTGACATCTTGCTATTCATGCGCAACCTACAGGAAATCCGCGTCAGTCTGTTCAGCGAAATCGATGGCTCTGAGACTACGACGGTCTTCTCAGCGGCGGAGACAGGCCCTAATAGGGTGGCAGTGACGAAGACAGTTACGGGGGACTGGGTCAAGACCAAGTCGACGGCCAGTATCTACCACGTCACCAAACATCGTGCGAGGAACCTCGCAAAGAATGAAAACCGCACTTACTCGAAATTTGAAGAGCGAACAAAGGCTTACTCGGCCGCAGATGTCGTTCTTGCTTTCCCGCTGACGACTGACTCAGTTCCCATCGTGGAACCGCAGAACGTCTTCGCCTTCTTACCGGTCAGGCACATGGGATTCAAGGTGGGCGATGCACCAAGCTCCTCCTCTAAACGAGCCAAGCTAATTACCTATGAACAGTTCTTGATCCAAAGCGACTTTGTAACCCAGGCGAGTCGGCAGGACATTGTCACAACCTCCGCCCGCAACATCGGCTTGCTCAACGGAATCAGCGACGCCTTCATCGAGGCCATGCTACAATTCTGCAATCATCCCAAGCTGCAATACACCTGGATGAGGTTTGTTCCTCTCAAACAACACTACCCATTCGACTCTTTTTGGTCAAGACTAGTCGAAAAGATTAGGGAAAAGGTGGAAGCAACGCGGTTGGTGAGGCCTCGCAGCGAAGGGTCGTTGCGGCTCATCAAGGATCTTCAGCAGCCCGCAGCTAAGTATTTCGACCGTCGCGGCGACCTTCTCTTACGGGATTTGACACCCGAGGTTTGCACGTCGCGGCAATACAAGAATGAAGATATTAAGATTCTGAGAATCTTAGGCATGCAAAATTCCTTCCTGCGATTATTCTTATTCATGGTCCGCCAAGACCTGGCTTCGTCGGATTCTAAAATGAAACACTTGGCCACTGATAACGACTGGCACACACGGGTGGCAAAGCTATTGGTTGGGTTCATCCAAAATCGGTTGCCATTCCTTCCTGCGTTCAGAGAATGGCTTGAGAAGCTGCCCTTACTGCCGTTGCAAGATCGAAGATGGGTGGCTCAGGTCAGTGGCCAGCAAATTTACTTCCCAGAGACCGAAGGGCTTGAAATCCCTCCGGATCTTCAGTTCAACCTCATCAAGTCTTCTGCAGCCACCAACCCACATCGTCGGGAACTGTTCGAGCTTCTTGGGGTTCGGCACCTCGACATTGATTCGGTCCGCGGCAGAATCTTGGAACGGCATAATATCTATGATGCTTCAACTCAGCACGACACCTCTGTCGCTATACTTCTTGACCAGCTCAAATTTCTTTACCTGACAGACAGTTGTGCTTCTTCCCCATCAATAGACTATAGGGACATCATGGTGGTCAGAGACGGGGCCTCTGGGTGTCTGCCGCACTACATCGATATCTACCTTCCAGACGACAATCCATTCGGCCCCCGAGAGTTGTTGAGGGAGATCAAGCCAGAACAAGGCTCCAATAGAGCTGCACCAGGCTTGAGGGTGGATTTTATACACCCGCATTACCTGCAAGACGAGCCACAGAAGCCATGCCAGGATTCGATGGCTTGGCGGGATTGGCTGGTAAAAGTTGTTCATCTTCGGAAATCGTTGAGACTTGCCGACGGCGTCTTCGGGACTTCAGATTTGTCGGAAGCCTGCTACTACGTCTCAAAACATCGACCAGAAAAGTTTCTCGGCTTTCTTGCACATAACTGGCATGATGGAGCGTGGACGATTGAAAACGACTCCGGTCTGCGGAACAAGCTGGGAAGTCTAAAGGTCCTGTGCCAGGGAGGCCAGATGTCTCCCCTGTCTGGCACATACCTTCCACTCCCTGATCTTCAGGCTCACTGTGGCAGGTTCTTGAGAGGCGAAGAAAGATTCCCGTTCCTTCAACTAGAGGAGCCTATCGAGCGGAGCACCTATACAATGACGTGGGGTCCTCTGGTAAAGTGCCTCGGCTTGGGGGTTGACGATGATCTCGATTTCTATCTGAATATATTGAGGGCAGTGCGCTACACCGACCCAGACGAAGTTGAGGATTACCCAAGAATATTTGAGATATACAGGGTCATTTATGGCAGGTATCTCCAGTCATCAGATAAGGACCTTGTGAAGAAGAAAATATGGTAGGCTCCAAAGTCGCTCGTTATTCGTTCTACGAACTAACACGGAAAAGCTTCCACATCCATCATCATTCTCTTATCTACTCACCATATGATGGCTATGCGGGCCCAGAATGGGTCTCCCCGAGCCTTTGCCTATGGGAAGGGCCGAAAGTCATGGAAACCATGTATACTCTCAGGTGGCAGTTTGAGAAGGCTATTGCTGAAGGAACGGCCGAATTGATTGGGCTGTCCCCCTTTTTCACTGAGGTTCTTGAGATATCAGACTTCAACTGCTTTCATATCATAGACGAGCTTGAGGCTCTCAGTGATGAGCCTGACGAAAAGATATCTTCGAGGGTCGGCGATCTATACGCTGGACTAAATGACATGGTCGGAGAGCTATCTATCGCCGACCGAGAACAGATCAAGTGAGTGGGCTCAGTCATAATTCTACACTCGTAACTCACACTCCGGGTACAGACAGAAATTCAGAGACGAGGATCTCATCTACGCGCAGAGCAGGGGTGGAAGCAATTGGCATAAGCCGTCTGGTTGCATCTGGTCAAGCGAAACTGACCTAAACGGGATGGTGACTCTGACCGAACACTACGAGGACTTGAAAGACTTCTTTGTGGACTTTATTGGCGTGGAGACTCTAACCATGGACATGGTCTACCAGGAGCTCATCCGGCTGGGCTCCTCTCTCGAGGCGACAGTCGAGCTGGTGAAGTCGAACCTCTGGGTCCTGAACTCGTTCATTTCAACCTCGGCTCATTTCCCAGACTCTAAGAAGCTACTCAGACGAAAGGTTTAACCGGTTCGCTATCCCGACGGCCAGGTTAGCCTCCAGAGTTTAGCAACGGACTTCATCATCGTGGATCGGACATACCTTGGGGACATCTTCAGGCCACGTGTGAAATCCCTGGACTTTTCCTTTGATGAAGCCCGAAGGCTGGGACCGACTCTAGCCTGGCTAGGGATGGAGACAAGATTCCTCTCTCGCATGGTCAAGGAGTACTCTCGTGTGGACGGAGCTGGAAAAGACCCTCTTTCGTCTCCCCAGCGGAGAATCACGCCCAAAGCACATGCTTTGTATCGGTGAGCACGCAAAAAAACTGGCAAAAGAAGCGCTCACGTAACTGACTGGCTCGCATCACAGCATCGCGTATCACTTCAATAGCCCCAGACTGCAGGCTGGTGGCCATGTCTTCGAAACGTTGAAGACGGCCCAGGTCTACGAAACTGACGGCATCGCGTCTACCCTCTGCATCTCACAAGACGGCCGAGAGTATTCCCACGAACAAAGCCGAAGCGATCTCCATATCGAAGATCAGGATGATAAGTTGGAGATATATGTTCCCCGGGCCAAGAAGAGCCAAGAGCTGTGCTACGCAAGAAGGCTGCCTCGTCAGCTGTTTGAGTGGCTCATGACTCACCCAGTCACTCGGATTGTTGACGAGCTGGACGAGAAGGGACTGCGGATTACGCAGAGTGTTCTCCTTGCGAGTCGCTCCTTGCTCCCAGATATCCTGGAGGGCGAGGGCATCGCTCTCGCCGACTTGGAGGACGATTATCCCCAGAGTGAGGACGGCTCAGACTCGGAACAACGCGAGGTAGATAGTGCTACGGACGACGATGAGCTGGAGACTCCGGCCCTGGTTGATACGGATCTTGATGCCGAGACGTCAGCCTTGTCAACGCCGACATCGTCGCGTTTTGACTCCTCATACAACCGAGATACGCCTCCAGCTGGTATGGCCTCCTCGGATAGGTTTGAGGGCGAGACTTCTGCACCCCACGCCTCGGCGTCCCAAAGGTCGACCCCGGATGTTCCATCAGGATCTCGTGTTCATCGCGACACCAGCCACACTCACGCAACAAGCCATTTTGGCGCAGCGAATCGTTCAACAACCTCTCGTACCGTGCCTATTTCTCCAAATCCAGTGGACTTGGAGACGCGGCAATACCGAGAACTGCTCAACAGAGTCGTGAGAGCTGCTCGAGCTGCAGCATTCCCATCTCAAGGCTCCTTCGACATGACCGGAATCTCCGACGCCCTTCCCATCCTCAACGATTACAATGACCACGACGGGCTCGATCAATACCCACGGTTCCGTTCTTCCTCCCAGTTGGAACGCGACAAGAAGATTGGCGCCGCAGGAGAGCTCTACGTCTTCGAGCTGCTAAAGAACCTTGCGCCGGCATTGCCTCGCTTCTCGCTCGAGAATTGGAAGAGTACCATCCGAAGATACGTCTCTGTCCACGCCGACTACGCGCGCATCGAGGCGTGGAACGGCAGGGAGACGGCTGACCTTGTATACAACGACAGTGATGGTGTGCTGACAGAGCTATTAACCGAGAACGGATACTTGGATGTGGAGACATGGGGATCCAGCAGGCCAAACTACCTCCTCGAGGTCAAGACAACGACGGGGCCATGCAACACGCCCTTTTACATGAGCAAGTATCAGTACCAGCGAGTAAGTCGTTCCACTGCCAACGGTGTCATCTCCATTAATCGCATGCTCTAGATGCACGACCATCGGGATGATGCCGAAACGATCTACGTCATTTTCCGGGTCTTTGACGTGGACAAGACCTCCGTTCAGATGAGGGTGTATGTGAACCCGCCAGAGCTAGAAGACCATGGCCAGCTCGTGTTTACGGCAGAGACGTGGTCTGTGACGCCTGGCGTAACTGAGTAAGCATTCATGTTCGCGCGTGAACTTGGTCTTTACTTTCGCGCAACGGCGTCTCTCAGTTTAGGCATGTATTTTTAGGTCAACGCTTTTTATTACAATCCTATGAGATTTATCACTCCTCAGGGTCCAGATGCCAGACGTCTCCAACTCGGAACCCCTCCGGGAACGGATCCGTCGAGTCCAGAACAACCTGCTTGAAGCTCGTAATCCACGCGCTGCCCGTGACCGAAGGATGCACAGCAGAGTAGT
Organism: Fusarium nematophilum; assembly: GCA_033030565.1. Classification (NCBI taxonomy): domain Eukaryota; kingdom Fungi; phylum Ascomycota; class Sordariomycetes; order Hypocreales; family Nectriaceae; genus Fusarium; species Fusarium nematophilum. The sequence goes on from JAVIXY010000083.1 coordinate 109,778, forward strand.
CACCCACCTTGGTCGTGCCCTCAACACGGCCAACAAACTCGGTCCCAATCACGCTGCGGTGGTAGAACGGCTCGCCCTCAGCCAGCTGCCCCCTCGCGTGCAGGACCGCCAGACGAGCGCATGTTCCCGTGCCGCAGGGACTTCTGTCAAGGCGTCCGGGGGACACGACGACCGTGTTGACGGCTGCCTTGCCGTCTTTGTAATCTTCCAAAGGTTCTGTAAACTCGAGAATCGTGACTCCGCGGATTCCAGGGTTGTCCGGGTGGACATAGTCCGTCTGCTGCTGAACAGCCCTCTTGATGCGCTCCCCAACCTCGACGAGCTTGGCCCCGTTGGTGTTCTTGACCTTGAGTCCCACAGACGCAGCATCCACCAGAACATAAATCATGCCTCCATACGCAACGTCCACCTTGACCGCACCCAGCCCCGGAACCGTCACCTCCTCGTCCAGAGCAAACACAAAAGCAGGCACATTGTGAAACCTAACGCTCTTGCATTTCCCGTTGCCACACTCAGCATACACTGTGACCAATCCAGCCGGCGTATCCAGCTTGACCACCGTCTCGGGCTCCTGCATAGGCACCATGCCCGTCTCGAGGAGGCATGTCGCCGTGGCGACGGTGTTGGCCCCAGACATGGGGGGGTACTCCTCGTGCTCCATGATGATGAAGCCGTAGTCTGCTTCCGGGTTGCAGGGCGGTAGGACGAGGTTGTGGCACATGGCTGAGCAGCCGCGGGGTTCGTTGAGGAGGAGCTGGCGGAGGTGGTCCTCTTTGTCCCAGAAGTGGCGCATCTTTTGGTACATTGTTGTGCCGGGGACATCTCGGACGCCGCCGACGACGACGTCGCAGACTTCGCCGGCGCAGTGGACGCCCACGGTGTTGAAGCTGCGTTTGAAGGGCATGACGGTCAGGTTAAAGATCAAAGGGATTGAAACTGGATTGAAGGATTAGGACATCTGGGCTTCAAATTTAGCTGAACGGCCTCTTATACACATGACCATTGACATCGGAATAGCATCCGATTAAGACGATGGTTTTCAACTACAACCTAGATCTACCCCGCATAGGCTTCCGATCATCTAAAAGTCCCATGTTCTCATGACAATGTGGTCGGACTAGAGTCCAATTGTCTCTCTTCTCAGGTGGCATTAGCGGGGAAGCGAACCTGAATTATGCTCGTTAAGGCAAGTTATCGCGGTGGCTGCATAGATGACCGGCAGGCCATCCGTAGATAACCATCCCGTCGGAACCAAGGAGCGATATATATCCGTGTTATCACCCCGCCTTGGAACTCAATCCATCGACCTCACTCTGAATATCTTCTTGTTTACCTCAAAACACAGCTGACAAGAATCATTCAGACTCACCTCGGCACTCTTCCGAACTTGATCGGCCCTCGTCCCGGATCTCGGCACTCCCCCCGACACCATGAGCAGCCTCCTCGTCCTCAGCGACTCAGTCGTGCACTCCCTCCTAATCAGCCTCTCAAGAGACGAAATCCTCTCCTTCCAGCACAAGCTCGAATCCTCCCTCGTGGAATTCTCAACCGGCCTGGAGCGCGAATATCAACCAACTCCCGACTTTGTCAACCGGCCAACCGGCCAAAAGACGCTCTTCCGCACATTCTCATCCCCCGACGCCGTCGGCACAAAGATCGTCGTCACCCCGGCCCCTGTTCAGGACTCCAATGGATCGCTGGTCTACCCGCAGCTGCACGGCATCCTGGCGCTGTGCGACTCATCCGGCCTGCCTACGGGGCTGATCAACGCGGAGGAGGTGACGGGTTTTCGGACCACGCTGTCCGCCCTGATTCCCTACATGTGGAGACGGAACACAGAGAACGTGGTCATCTTTGGAGCGGGGAAGCAGGCGCTGTGGCATTCTCGCCTGGCCCTCGCTCTGAGAGGCCATAAGATCAAGTCGGTGACGATTGTGAACCGCTCTGCGCCTCGTGCCCACGCTCTGGTCAAGCAGGTGCAGGAGGAGAATGCAAAGCACTGGAAGTCGTCGGCCTCGCTATCTGTCCTGGACCCTTCTCAGGATGACTACGACCAGCGGCTGGAGGCTCTGCTGGGAGGAGCTGACGTGGTGTTCTGCACAGTCGGGGCTACAAAGCCCCTGTTCTCGCTCAAGAGCATCCTGGGAGAGAACACACGAAGCAGGCTACCCTTTGTGTCTGCCATTGGCTCCTGGCAGGCTGACATGATGGAGCTGGATCCAGAGATGCTCCGACACGCCGCTGACCGGGCGGACTCTTACAGCCCACATGGCAACACAAGTGGAAGCATTCTGGTAGATGATCGCGAGGAGTGTCTGGTCAAGTCGGGCGAGGTGATCCAGAGCGGGTTGAAGGCTGAGCGGATGATAGAGGTGGGAGAGGTTCTGACCTGGCAGCGAGGGGAAGAGCGCCAAGAGAGGCTGAGGACGTGGCTCGGCGAAGGGTTCATCGTGTACAAAGGCATAGGGGTGAGCGTCACGGATCTAGCATCGGGCAATGCCATCCTGGAGCTGGCGAGGGCGCGGAACGTCGGAGTTGAGGTGCCCAACTTCTAACATCTGAGGCATTTACAGTACACTCGCCCAAGGAATCAAGATACAACCTCAGGGTGTCCTCCTGTGACGCATGGCGAGACGCAACATGAGGTTTCCCAGGATATCCCTCTTCACATCATCCCCAAGGTTTTCATCTGACCACACACCGGTGAGATATTACGACCCGGTCAGTAACGAAGCAAGGGGCAAAGTCATCCAGAGGAAAAGTGAGGCTTTAAAAAGTTGAAATGTGGGTATCAGCTGTGGACCAAAAGGCAGAGATCCGATTCTTCGAGGCTGAGATAGAGTAGCATCACAAATGTAGTCTGTTGTTGACGGCAAACGGAGTAAAAGTCCGTCCCCACATGATGGAGACTAAATAAGCACAAGCCCCGGGTGACCCCGGCAATAAGGATGAATCAGGAGATGGACATTTACATCGGCGGTTCGGAGTTGGCACGTCAGCCAACGACGTGATGGCCAGGCAAACAACCCCTGGAACACCTTGTTTCACCCGGGAGCGGCTCCCCGAGGTCAACATCCTTCTAGTATAATTCCATGCAGTAGCCATTAGTCAAGGGAACTCGGGGAATAACTACACCCGAGTCGGGGCAAAACTGGGTCGATACGGCATCATGTCTGGGCGAAACTATCACCAGGATCCCCACGGGGAAGGTGAAATACCCCATGAGGACAACCCCCCATATTCTTCTCGAATATGACGTCGGATGCATGATGCTCGCGGGGAGTCCGGAAGGTGGATTAGACGTCAGGGGACAAGGCCCAGCCGTCAGTTTCTTCCTCGATGATGGTCTGTCCAACGAGGTATATAAGTCGTCTTGGCTCAAGCTAAGAAGGCTTCCATTCTCCACCGGACAAATACCTCAGTTCTTATCGCCTTCCTCATATCTCACTCTTCCTTCTTCAACTTGACTCCGGCCATAACTATATCCTTCTCCCAACCTTCTAGAACACCCTGACACAAGCACCCAGCTGGCACAGCACCCCTGCCGACGCCACCATGCACGCTTCTCTAGACCTCCCGTCTCAAGACCACCCTCACGACCACCCTCGAGACCACCCCAGCCAAGTCGAGGAGAGCAACAAACGAATGGACCCCTCAGACGACGAAAAGACCACCAAGAAAGACCACTCCCCAGGAGAATACCAAGCTGGCCACAATGAAGAAATCGGCGGCATCTTTGACGGCGAAGAAGGCCAGTCCTTCCGCAACATGTCCCGCTGGGACGCCCTCCTCGCCCTGCTCTGCAACCAGTTCGGCCTCGGCGTCCTGGGCCTCCCCGGCGCCCTGAGAGACATTGGCCTCGTCCCCGGCATCCTCGGCCTCATCGGCTTCGGCACTCTGGCTGGCTACGCCGGCCTCCTCCTGCACCGCTTCTTCAGCCGGCACCCTCACGTCGTCAACATCATCGACATGGTGCAGATCGTGGGGGGACCCTGGTGGCAGGCCGTCGCGGGCATCGGCCTCGTCGTCCAGCTCCTCATGACTTGCGCTTCGACAGCCGTGACCCTCTCGGTGGCGTTCAACAACCTCAGCGACCACGGAATGTGCACAGTCGGCTTCATCGCCGTGGGATCCATCATCTGCTGGATCCTGTGCGTGCCTCGCACCGCCAAATTCATCGCCCAGAGCGGCCCCCCAACTGTCGTCAGCATCTTTGCCGCCGCCCTGATCGTCATGATCAGCCTGGGAGTCTCGTCCCCTGCCAACGCCCCCGAAGGCTGGAAGGCGGACATCCAGATCGTCGCGTATCCGACCTTTCGCAAGGCCTTCAACGCCTGTCTGAAAATCATCTTTGCCTACGCCGGAAACATCAGCTTCCCGTCCTTCATGGCCGAGATGAGAAATCCCACGAGGGACTTTCCCTGGTCGCTCTACGGGCTCTTTGGCGTCTCCATCGCCTTCTACACGACACTGGCCGTCACCATCTACTGCCTCGCCGGCGAGTACACCACCTCTCCCGCGCTCGGCTCAGCGCCCTTCATCCCCGCCAAGGTGGCCTACGGCGTCGTCCTCCCCGCCGTCATGACCGCCGGGCTCGCCAACGGCCACGTGGGCATCAAGTACATCTACGTGCAGGTCCTCCGCTGGATGAAGAGGACTGACCAGGCCATGAGCAACTCGGTCTTTTCGTGGACCGTCTGGCTCGGCTCCGTGACGGGCTTCTGGATCCTGGCCTTTCTCATCTCCAACGTCATCCCCATCTTCGACTCGATCCTGTCTATTAGCTCCGCCACCACGTATGCGTGGTTCACCTTCGGCATCGCCGGCATCCTCTCGCTGCACATCAACAAGGGTCACTATTTCGACTCGCCCAAGCAGATCGCCAAGCTCCTTGTCAATGTCGGCCTTGTGGCCTTCTCCCTGCTGCTCAACGGTGTCGGTGTCTGGGCTTCCATCATGGAAATGCTGGATCTCTTCAACAAGGGCGGCGTGAGGGGGGTCTTTGACTGCGGCAACAATGCCATCTTCTGAGTGCCAGGAAGGTCTGAATCTCACTGAAAGAATCTCGCTATCAGCATCCAACTGTAGACCATTTTGCCTAGATAACTCTTGAATTGATAAGCGTACCAGCGATGGAATTTATCTAACCGTATTTCAGCCTGTGCAGTATTTAGAGCCCAAAACCCGGGCGCCACGTAGTTACGTGGGAATGTGAGCTCTCAATCATATGAAGGACCCATGTGAGGATATCTGGGGCATGGAGAGTCGCGATGATCTACCTTGGCAGACTTGATGAATCCTTCGCAACTTTCCACTTCAGCTGTAGCCCGGTGGCGGTGCTCTCACAAAGATACCTCTGAGGCTTACTTTCATAGCACCCTAGCGAATCAATCGAGCTTTATCACAGTGATGCCAACAATACGTTTCCCTTGGAGCATTGGGCGGTGTAAAGAATTGTCTTGAAAATTCTTCAAGGCAAATTAGAATACATAAGAAATGACCTCCCACCTCTACTCAGTTCTTCAAGTCAGACACGTTCATCTCTTTTGAGACGGCTTTGTTGTGCCCAACTCAGTCTCTCAATTAGTGACCTGCGAACCATGCTAAATGAGTTTGAAAAATATCCGAGTATCACGTCCCTAAATATCCACCAAATATCACCTTGGAGCAGATTAACTCTCACAAAACACTACACATGATAATTCAGAGTCCTTCAGCATGGCGTTGAGGTATTCCAAACCCACGGAAGGGCCACGACAGGTGATCCATCAACACTCAAAGACTTCCAGGCTCACGGCATGACCATCGTCAAGGGCATGAAAGAACAGACGATACGGCATGGCTTCGCCCTTGTAAATGCCTCAAATGCAACGTGAAAGTTCTTTGTTGCTTCAAATTGCTGTGGCAAGTTTCAAAACAGGCATGTAGTATTTCCGCCTCCAGACGAAGACGTGGGCGGGTCCCGTATATGGCAGATGCCCGGTTCTCGGACTTACCGAGTCATCAAGGCTCATCCTGCAGCTGCCAAGATCCAATATTGTCTGAGCTCGGCCCAAATCAAAGGATGATCCCCTTTGCTGGGCGTCGGTGAGCAGCACTGCTACATGCTGAACCGCCCGAATAGAGAGCACCTCCAGGTACCCCCGTTAAAATCCATGGATATCCCTTTGATGCACCCTAGCTCATACTCTCCATTTGCGTGCTCCTCTGAATCCACATGTTGCCCACATGTTGCCATATACCGATCACGTGGACGGCGTCTTGCACCGCCCTCCGTTGCCTGCCATTCGCTTCAGGCAGCATTTGTTAGAAATATCAGGTCATCCAAAAACCTGACATTTTAGAAAATCATGTTATGAAGTCTAGTGAAGAGTTCAAGGTGAGCCGATGCCGACATGTCGGGACCTAGAAAATCACTGCCGCTTTTTGTCCGTGGTGGTGTCGAGGTTGAATTATGAACGCCTACCATTTTAGGTAATGTTCTCGGGACTTGTGCCGAAGTCATGTATGACGTAATCAACCGGACATTTTCCGATGGATTTCAGGTGCCATTGCCGCTAATCCACAACGGTCCTAGCGTGTGGAGAGCTTATGCTCAACACCATCGTGAAGTTTGACAAGGCATCTCTCGACTTTTTGCGACAAACAGATTAACCCAACAGATCTTGGAACCACTCCAACAGCGTCACCGTCCGTTTCCAACCATACTCGCTCCTCCTAGACCACTTCAACCCCTTGATCGACGCCGACCGAACTCGACAACCCCCACACCCGTGTCGACCTCCCTCTATCATGAGATAGCACCTCCCGACTTCTGACTGACAGATTGCGCTGCGCCGTCCCTCCCTCCGTCGCCCAACATGTCAGTCAGCCCAGCGCCCTCCCTCCAGCTGGCAGAGTACCTCGAGAAGCTGCCCGGCACCACGTTCAGGAAACTCTACCAGCAGCCCTCGACCGCCTTTGCCATCTTCCGCCGCATGCTGCCGCACCTGGGTGTGTCCCCTATACCCAAATGCTAAAGCAATCCGGCGCGATAAATCTAACCTCTGTGGCTGTTGCCCGTGCCGTAGCAAAAACCTTTGTCATGCGCATCCTCTACTCCCCCAAGCCGATCCTCCTGAGCGACCTCGACGACTGGGTCAAGCCGAGCGCCAAGCGGCAAAAGGACCAGGCCCTATCGCTCCTCCGCGTCCTCTACATCGTGCAGATCACCGCGCCGTCCAAGGAGCGGCCCCAGGAGATGCAGCTGACGGCCAACTTCAAGACGTCGCTCCGGCTCGCCCTCTCCGGCGGCGGCACGCACAACTCGTTCGGCGTGCCCTCGACCCTGCAGAACCCGCCCGAGATCGACATCCCATACCTGGACCAGTACGCCCGGAGGAAGTGGGAGGACATCCTGCACTTTGTCGTGTCGAGCGTCGGGTACAAGAGCGCGGGGGAGGTTACCGGACCGAATAAGAGCGTGAAGGAACTCCTCGTCGCGGGCCGCCTGGTCGACCGCAGGCCCAACGGCGGCATCGGCATCACCCAGGCCGGCTTCACGTTCCTCCTGCAGGAGGCAAACGCCCAGGTGTGGACGCTGCTGCTCCTCTGGCTGGAGGCCATGGACGTCAACAAGCAGGCTGGCCTCGAGGCAACAGACATGCTGTCGTTCCTCTTCGTCCTCGCGAGCATGGAGCTCGGCCGCGCGTACGACACAAACGCCCTCACGGAGCAGCGCAAGAACATGCTCCCCTCGCTGGTCGACTTTGGCCTCATCCACATCCCCAACCACAAGCGCTCCATGTTCTACCCGACGCGCCTCGCCACGACCCTCACCTCGAGCGGCAACAGCCTCCGCAGCATCAGCGACGGCGTCGCAGCCGCCACGGCAGCCGCCCTCGCCCCGGGCCAGTCCGGCGGGCCCGGCAGCAGCAGCAGCGCCAAGGGATCCGGCAGCGAGCAGCGAGGCAGCGTCATCATCGAGACCAACTACCGCATCTACGCCTACACCCAGTCCACGCTCCAGATCGCCGTCCTCGCCCTCTTCACCAAGCTCTCGATGCGCTTCCCCGACATGGTTGCCGGTCGACTCTCACGCCAGTCCATCCGCCAGGCCATCAACTTCGGCATCACGGCCGACCAGATCATCTCGTACCTCTCCGCGCACGCGCACGACCAGATGCACCGCACCGCGGCGCTCAACAACAAGCCCGTCCTGCCGCCCACCGTGGTCGACCAGATCCGCCTCTGGCAGCTCGAGAACGAGCGCATGAAGACCACCAGCGGCTTCCTCTTCAAGGACTTTGAGGACCACAAGGAGTACATGGCCGTCGCCGGCTTCGCCGAGGAGGTGGGCGTGCTTGTGTGGCGGAACGACGTCAAGGGCATGTTCTTTGCGAGCAAGCACGAGCAGATCCGGGACTACCTACGCATCCGCAAGAAGGCCGAGTAAATTGCAAAAATTGCTTCAATATACGAGGGTGTTGGATGTGGTGAATGTACATCATTGGAGTTCAAGGCGTTGGCACGGAGGTCCAGAATGAACTCTCCACGGTTGGAATCTTGCAATCAGTTGGTTTGACGGGGGGGCAAAGTCTGAGTACAAAAGGCCTATAATGAGATTAGGGCTTGACAGGAAACGACCCCCGAGGGATATAGACGAGATATACCAATACGCCGTTCTCAAGCATACGAAGATAGAGAATCAGATGAATACGCAATGGTTTATAGCCGTCGAACGAAGACCCTTCACATCCGTCCTATCCAGCTGCAATACTAGAGGGCGCTCCCTCCCAAATCATAGTCCTGGCTTGTCGAGGTGCAAACGCGCGACTTACAGCCATAGCCGCGCATCAGCAATCACTTGTGATATATTTCCCCTGACCAGGCTAGCAGATCATTGTGCAGCTTCGACTTCACACCATATGCACTCGAGCAATTGCAACAACAAATTTAAAATAAAATAAAAAACAAGCAAGATATCTTGCATTCTATGATATAGCTGGGGTACTCATCATACATTATCTTGACTCTCGTCTACAGCGTCTAATCCTCCAGCCTAACAAACTCTTTCGGAATACAAAACTCCCTCGCAATAGAAACAACCAAACAAGCATATTAATAGCTCCAACACCTTGCAAATCATGAGAGAATCAACTGGTGATAACCGCCCCGAGTCAGCATGCCTGCAGCTGCCCCAAATTCACCTCCTTCAACTTTGTGTGGCAATCAATCTTGATCCTTCAGCCAGGACAAACAAACGCAAAAACCGAACAAAGGCGGCATGAAAGGCGATTCAACAATTGTCTGTACTCCAACAAAGCCGACGTATTAGTTCATGGTCAACCGTTTTCCGCGGCCTCTAACAGCAGCAATGGGCTTCGTCTTTCTTCCGCCAGGAACACTCGACGTCTCACGAAGCCCTGACAAACTTCGTCTCTCGAACTTGCGGGATCCTCCGCCAAACAACTTTCCCATCAGACTCTTGTCTTCCATGCGGCCTCCTTGAGGAAGCAGACTGGCCCTTCCCACGCGGCGTGCGTAGGATTGCTGCCAGTCGTGCAACGAGCGTCGTGCTTCGTTGGTCGTGCACAAGCTGTCGAGATGACGAAACGCTCGGAGGCATAGAGCGTCGTCGTCGCTCTTGGGCGCAATCCGTGGCTTTGACGAGGCCAAGGAGGTCAGTGCCGATGTGGTGGTGGAGTAGGAGAGGTGCGTTGATCGGGAGTTGGCAGCAAGGCGATCGGGCGTCATGACTTGGGTATCGATGAACTGACCAGGAGGAAAAGCAGTGGGCGGAATTGACATTTCCTTCTCAAACTCTTCGGCCATAAAACGATCGTGGAGGGCGACGAAGCGGCCGGACCAATACGCCGATGGCTGTGCCGTGCTGATTTGCCGGGGATCAGGTGGCGGCTGTGTCTCTGCGGTGCTGGAGCTGCTAGATCGAGACATCGACGTCCAGGAAGGTCGTGGCAAGCGAATGCGCGAGGCACTGGCGGCGAATATGGTGCTCGCTGATGATGATGAGACCTGTCGAGAGTTTTGGCGCGATTGGTCACCAAGAGCACGGACGTTGGCTGGTCTCGCATTCAGGGACGGTCGAGACATGGACGTCTTGATATCACTGAGGACGCTCAGAGTCCTGGATTTCGGGAGGCGGCTCTTGGGCAAGTTTAAGGGAGCCGCTATCGGGGGTGACGAGACTCCATGGCCGGGAGGAGGGACATTCTCGTCCTGGACGACAGTCTCGAGACTGGGGAAGAGGCTGTAGCTCGAACTTGCGTTCAGAGTGGCCTTGGACGCCGTCTTGAGGGCTGCCAGCTTCGGAGGAGTGGTCTTGATGGGGATCTTGCACGTCGTCGTGGCCTTGATATCCGACTTGGCCACTGTCGGGTTGCTAGCCAGCGGTCCATGAGCCAAGAAGCTGGCCGAGATGCGCCTGGTGGTCGTCTTTGCGTCAACGTTCTCCTTTTCGGGGAGCGACTCGTCCGAGCCGCAGTCTTTGATGGCAGGAACAATCTTGAAGGTCTCGCTTCGAGTAAAGTCGGGGCCGCGGGAGTTCTTGATGGGGCCAATGGGTGCTGAAATGGTTGGTCGCTTTCTCTTTGCTCTGGCCAGGATCTTGGCCGGGGTGGACATTCGCGATTGAGACGATGCTCTGCTTTCGAGTCCGGCTCGAAGGGATTCCATGTCGAGGTAATTGAAGAATGGAATCGAGGTCAAAACTGAGAGTGGGCTAGATAAAGGACAGTCTGTGAACAATCTGGGGGTGTCCTCGGCGCAGCTGAACAGGACGCAGAACAAGGAGCTGAATGGCTCGAAGCTGAAAGAGGACCTGGAAGTAGGCGATGCCGATCAACAAGAAGACTATCTGGATTAGAGTGACGACAGCCTCCAGAAGAAGCTCGAGGACCATGAGCCCAAGGGCAAGAGAAACGACGACCTGGTCAAGGTACTCCAGCAAGACGTCTCGCTTCGCGCGGCGGGACGCGAAGAGTCTCAAGACGTTCCGACAGAGGTAGAAGAGAATGTCGACGGGGACAAAGGCCAGAGTGACGGCCGAGTGGACGATGCAACAGATGAAGTGGACGATGACCGCGATCAACGAAGGTCGGCGGTTGATGGGGTTGTCAAGCAAGACGTCGACCATGACGCTCGAGGCACCTGGGGAGGAAGTTGAGGGAACGAGGCGAGGGCGACGGATGCGATGAATTGTATCCTATTGTGTTTTTCCCTGAATTGATTTTGTCGCGGCTGGCCTTGTTTTGATTAGGTGCATCCATTGACGGCTGGCAGTGCGCAAGGCCAAAGCGGAGGGGTTAGCGAGGGTTGGCAGCTGGCAGACACTCGAAAACGGTCCTGCAGCTGGACTGCGGTAAGGAAGGAGAGACGGTGCATCTTCTCCTTGCTTCTCTTTCTAACAAGCTCATGTGATTCTAGCCGTAGTTTATCTCTCGCGTGTGCTATTGGATCTCGTTCGTTTCTCGTTCCTCATATCCCGTCCCTTGCCATGATATCTATTCCCCCCCTCCATGCAATGCCCCCAAGATGCATCCATTCTATGCCCACGAAACTGGTCTTCAATTGCGCATTTCACAGCTTCCCGTTGGTCGCCCCGTTGGTGTAGCCGTTGGTTGCACGCTTCCCGCCGTCGCCATTGCAGACAACCTCATCGTCCCAGCCGTCTATCGAAAACTCGAACTTGAGATCGCCCTCGCCGCAAGGCACCGCGTTGCCGTTTCCGTCCCAAAGCGCCCGCTCGACCATCGTCACCTTTCCCTCCCAGTCGACCAGGATCGCCGTCTGTCGCTGCGTGCCGTACATTCCCGTCTCGAAGCCCAGGATAGTGCTGGTGCTTGGGTCGGGCCGTCCCTCAACCATGAGCTCCTCGGCGGCTACCTGGTCGTCGGTCGCCCATTCGCCAGCTCCCTTGGACATGGCCTGCTCCATCGCCTTTCGGTGCGTCTCGTCGCCGATCAGCGGGATAAAGATGCTCTCCTTGAGCTGGCTGATGTACTCGATGAGGCTGGCATTCTCGTTCTTCGGCAGCGTGTCCTTGTCGAGAACGGAGAACAGGCCCGCAATCAGTTCGTCCTGGCTCGACTTGTTGGAGACGGATTCGTCAATGACCTCTCGCAGGAGCTTCTTCCCGTTGGCAATCTTTGGCCACTCCTCCCGCTTGCCCGTCGCGTCAAACGCCGTGTTGCTCAGGCCCCAGATCTCGCCGCGCTCCTTTCCCACGACGGGCACATCCTCGACGTTGCCCGCCCGGTTGCTGACGATGGCGATGCCCTGGCTCTTCTTCCTCAGCTTGCCGCACACCATGGAGAAGCCGCCGACGCCCTTGACGCCGCCGTCCTTGACCAGGCTGTGGACTCCGTCCGTGACGCTCTCCTCTGGCAACCCGCCCAGCCAGGCCGTCACCATGCCGCCTCGGCTCTTGACGGCGTGGATCGGGTGCTTGACATCCTCGACGCTGGTCTCACGGTAGTTTGTGAGCACCGCCATGAGTCCATCCTTGGTGAGGCCCATCCATGTCCCCTTCTCTGCTCGCTGGAGATCCCGCGCCGACAGGACCTCGCGGCCGGAAGTCGGATGGGTCCACCAGTGAGGCCGCGACGTCGGCCTAAGGATGTACTCGTCGCGGTTGTCGATGGCGATCAGCGCATAGTCGGGATGCGCGGTGGTGAAGAGTACGATGCACATGGTTTTTGGTGGCTTTGCGCTATCGTTTTGGGGTCCCCTCTTGTTGCTCTGCTTTATGTTTCAGGTGTGTCGGCTATTCACTTTTTAATCCCGAGGTTGTTGAATGGTGAATGTGTGTTAATAATGTTGACGCAGGTGGCGATCGGGTACTACCAGTGACAAGAAGCGGTGGGGGTCTCGACGGCTCTTTAAGCTCAAACGTCTTGATGGCTGACAAAATAGTTTGCACAGCCAAGAATCACGAGGTTTGTATGCAAACAAGTCTATAGGTGGCACGACATTGTTGGGTTTTAGACGGATTCAACATTTTCCGCCTCATACATTCTGGAATTCAGCTTGCAAGTGTTTGCTTCTCCCTCTCCTCCTTGAAAGTCCCACATCTTATCTCACCCAGAGGCCGAACGCTGGCGATGTCTCCTCTATATTGTCTCCCACATTCCGCCCCCCATAAAACCGCCTGTCACTGGGATCCCATCTTGCCGCCCTAAACACGCCAGCTCCCGTCGGCCCATACGGCTTGAAAGAGCCTGTTCCGTCGAGCGAGGGCATGGCGCGGGGCCTCGGCAGCGCCTCAATAACTTACAACGCCCGATGATCTGATCTGCGACCATCCGGCTTCGGCCGGCTTCCGAACGTCACGAGTTGCGGGGAAGAGCGGGACCAGGAACACGGGCCTGGGAAGACAAGGGATGGTGAGACTTGGCCGCCACTGTGGTGAGCCTTTTCGGGGAAGTCCAGCGATGGTTCCGCGAGGCGATTCCAAGGAATGGTCCGTTTTTCTGCCGGGATCCCAGGAGTCGCTTCCTCCAATCTGCCCTCCGTGATGTGACAAGTGACTTCTCAGAAAATGGTGGCCGTGGAAAAGGAGATCCTGCCAGATCAGACGGGGTGCAGTCTTCCAAGATGGAGAAAGGGACTCGTTTCGTCGTCAACGGAAGTCTTGTCGGCCCAAGGTTGATAGCCCTTGATTATCATAGAGATCAGGCAGCCAAAGACAGAAATATTATTCTTGAGATGCTTCCCTATCAAACCCTTCAAATCCCGTCGCCATGAACCTCTGCCGAGTTCCGTTCAAGTCGCCCGATGAACCGAATCGACGGCTTGAAGGAGGCAACATTCCACATCACGGTAGCACACATGGTGGTGATTTTATTCACATAAATACTACTTTTTGGTTTTTACTGGTTTTTTCTAGGGTTTTTTTCTTTCTTTTCTTTTCTTTTTCTTCCCTTAATAGATCAAATTATTCTATTTCCACAGAGAAACGCCAAAGGAAATCCATACCAAAGAGTTATCCCATCTATCTTTTCGCCCCCAATCAACTCTCTAACAAATAATACCAGCCAACCTCGGCAATCAGACCTTTAAAACACCAACGCCATAGGAAATCTATACCAAAGAATCACTCCATTGCACTGAACAACCCAAATCCACTCATATATTAAAAAAGAGTAACGCCCTAACGCCGTAAGAAATCTATAACAAACAAAACATCATCCCATCCCAGGACTATAACCCCCCAATCAACTCATCCAACAAAAAAAAAACCCGAATCCTCAATGATCAAACTTTTAAAAAAACAAGAAACCACTCTCCGAATCCACCTGAAATAAAACAACAAAACAACACCACAACCAAAAAACCACCCCCGACTACGAGGCCCGGGCCCGCAGGGCGGACCAAGGGTCCTGCTCCCGCGGCAACAGCGCCGGGTGTGTCCCAGCCGACAACGCAAGTGTCTGCATCGACCTGGCGTTGTTCGTGTGGGAGCACTGCCCGTGCCGATGGAGGCAGGCTTCGCACGCGAACGTGTTCAACCCCGTCTTGCCGGGGTTGAGGGCCACCAGGCACACGGTACCCCGGTGCCGGCAGGATGAACACGGCCAGTTGGCCGGGCGGCTATCCTGCTGCGCCCGCAGCGTGTGGACCTTTATGTGGTCCGCGTAGGACTTTTTTGCCACGGTCTGCGGGCAGACCGGGCAAGCCCTCGTGGTCGAGGCGCGGGGAGCGGGAGGGGGAGGGGGAGGGGCCGCCGGAGGGTTGACGGGAGCGGCGGGAACAGGGGCCGCCGGAGGAGAGGGAGGCTGGGCGGCGCCCGAGGTGTGGGTCGCCGCCGGCTGGCCGACGGAGGGAGGAGTCGGCGGAGGGGTGGGAAGTTGCTCGACGGCCGGAGCCGCCGAAGGGGAAGGAGTTTGCTGGACAGCCGGAGCTGCCACAGGGAGAGGAGTCTGCTGGGCAGCTGCAGCCGCCAGGAGGAGAAGACCAGTGGGTGCCGACATGGTGTTGTTCGTTGGTCGGGGAAGGCGTTAGCATACTGAAATAGGAGTAGAGTGAACTGAAGCTTGGGTGGAAAGGGGATGACTTGAAAGGAAGAGATGACTGCAGATTGGAGCAGAGGCAGGGAGAGGATACTTACAGAGAGCACATGTCGGTGTCAGAGATTGTTCTTGATTGTTTCTGAGATTCAGACGGATTCTCTGGCTCAGGACAGGGCTTTATATAGGGGACTGGGAGGAGAACAAGCTTCAACCTCGACGTCAATCGTTTCCCCCTCTCTGCATTGTCAAGATTAAGTCGTGTCCTTGCCTACGATCTGTTGACGCCTCCCCGAATCTGTCTCCAAAAGGAGCAGTCGTGAGGCTGGTGGCTGTACAATCCACTGCAGGTCGTTTGCCGACGGCGTCATTGCCGGGAGGGGATGCATATCATGCTGGGGAGAATTGACACCAAGGGGTACGTCCCCATGAGCTTCCGTTGGAAGGGGTACATGGCGCCCCGAGGAGAATCAGTGGCATCTCGTGTACCTCTACCTCAGGAGGGCCAAAAGCTTCGCATCTGTGTAAGTAAAGTAGAGTCTTGCTCTGCGTCTTGGGATATCGCGAGTCCTGAGGCACCCCCGTGTCTAAGCGACGATGCTCCTGGCGTACAGCCATGTCATGCTTCCCTCAGAGCAATCATCACTCTCTCGTCTCATTCCCATACAAAGAATCCCCAGTGAAGACGTTCTGTGCAAATTTCCCCCATCTCTCTATCCCTTCTTGACGCCGAGATCCCCAGGTAATCGTCAAGTGAAGTCGATGAGGCTCAACTGGACGCTCGATCTGCACTCCACAAAGTTTGCCTCCACTCCTCAATAAATACTGACGGTGCATAAACTCATGAACACCACATTTCCCTTTCCGGTTTTCGGAGCATCTCCTATTGGCTCTTGTCAGACAGAATCCAAACCTTCTGATACATTTGCATTCAACTCCCAACGTCACCGTGTTCCGCCCGCCTGGGTAGGTACCCTATATGCACGACTGGTCAATCACCACCGAGCCTCTATGCCGTTCCTAATAGCGTCACATTCAGTAAGTACTGAATTAATTATTTTATTTTACTCTTCTTTGTCAAATATCTTTACATGCTTAGACACAGTGGTCGAGTGTTGTTCCCCGTGGGGTTTGAGATGCCAAATTTCCCCACGACATTTGACACATTTCCACTTAATTAGGGCCATCAGGATCAGGACCAATGTCATATCAACATCAACGCGGAAACGGAAACGGAAATACGTTACTTCAACCAAACTCTCGCGCAATTGCCGCCTCAATTCTTGGGAACCGGTCAACGCATGCTCCTGCAGGACAGAAACTTGATTTGACTCATCTCAAGAAACACGCTCACGATTCCTCTACACGGAGAAAGGCTCTACAAAGTCTACTTGATCTTGACGTACATTTCCCTCTCTATTCACATCCTTTTCGATCAAGCAACCCCCTCCCTGGAGAGCTTGCATGCCCAGATCAATCGCCGACATGAGCCCCGTCATACCCCCCTTTCTCCGGACTCATGCCAGTCCCGTGAACAGATGAATCATCGCAAAGGACTCTGCAGCATGTCCCGTGACAACCCAGTCACATGCTGCGTGCCTTGTGTCCTGATCCCCATCCAAGGTATCCATGCCATTCAGTATCCATCGCCAACCTCACCCGTTCAACCTAGAATCTCAGGTCAACCCAGTGCGAGAGATTCCAACCCTCCAAGACTCATCCCCCATCCCTTTGACTCATACTCTCAGCGAGGGAGTGTCGATATCATCTCACCAAGCCAAGGACAGGCCATCTTCCGGGATACCCGTCCGAGAGCCCCGATGGCAAAGTCCTTCCCCCATCGCAGCAGTCATCGCCACTCGGCGTAAGACCAGAGATATCCCTCCGACTCAAAAGTGAGGCTATCACCCTCGCCTCTTCCCCGCGCCGTGGCATTGGCCTCACAGCCAGGATCCAAGGCTACTCGATCGCATGTGAAACACTCGCTTCGTCCAATCTCCGCTCGCTTAGATACCAGTTTTTTTTTTTTTTCCTTTCGCGAGAAAGACGCGGTCTGATCGATATCTCGTCGTGAATGGCGCCGCGTTTCGTGACTGCTGCCTACCCAGCCACCCCTAGTTGGAAGGCCATTGACTGGACCATCATCACCCTCGTGAAATGCAGCCCCTCCTGCACCGTTCCTAAAGGCGTCAGTGACGTCCTAACATTGTCGTCGTCGTCAGGCGCGCGTGTCCAGTCGACGCGCCGCGTCTCTGTGGCGATACTGGGGCGGTTCTGGGTGGTATCCAACTGGGTGAATTTCACGACCGTGAACGGGATCGAATGGTGTGACTCATGAGGCTATGGCACTGCAGCGCTGGCAAATCAGTAGCGAAAGACGGAGAAATAAAAAAAAGGGACAAGCTGCCTCCGAGACCTCAGGTCATTATGCCAAAGGGGCAAGTGTCCAATAGATACCCAATCCGAAAATAGGGGCACCCAGCCCAGGAGGTCAAGAGGCCTCTCGCGGGATAAGGCCAAAAAAAAAGAGTGCATAGACGACAAGATCCAAGTCGGGGCAGTGCAACATATTTGATTTCTAAAGATCTATACCTGTCTACGTCACAGATCGCAGCCCAAGCAAAATCGTCCAGGAAGAACCGGGAGTTTGGGTCCTGCAGGGCCGCATCACATGCCACGGAGGCAATGCCCGAAGTGGGGACACCGAACAATCCCGGGGACGAGACCCAGAAGATCGGTGGCGGACCCGGCCGAGTGGTCCCGGAGAGACCGGGGTTAAGTGGTGGTGTTCTCGTGGCTCAGCAACAGCACCGCCACACCCACGTGGCTTGATTTCTAACGGCAATGCATGTCTCTGAAATAGATGGTCACGGATTGGGTCCGAGGGTTGGTTGATTTGGTAACGCGCTATCTGTCGTGATTTGAGGCCTGCTACAAGTTGCCGGGTAGAACCTGATATCACTTAATTAAGCGCCGAACTTGGCAGGCATGCCACTTCACTGTGCGCATGTCGGGTTTGATTGAAAGACTTGCATCTTGCTTACAAACTGACTTGCAAGAGATGGCTGCGTTCTGCGTTGGCCCAGACCTGATTGCTTAGTAGAAGATGCTATAGATCACAAGGTGGTGGTCTAGGGTTACCAAGATGCTCGATTAAAAATCCAGGGCTTTTTGCATGTGCGCTCTCATCATCAACCACTCGCCAGCCAAACCCTTGAGGAACGCATCTGTGCAAACCCAGAAGTGCCGTCTCTGGTCACGCTGGAACCAGATGTGACGTGGAAACGGGAAGGCCCATGTATGTTCCCCCTCCCGACGTGCAGATGCCCGTTTACCTGCAGATCCGGTCATTGGCCAGCTCCCCTCCCGTCCGCCGGCCGCCCCCGGGCGAGAAGGAAAGGAAGCCTCCATTTAAAAGCGAGTTGACAACGCAGACAACACCACTTGGGAAATCACACTCTCTCTGCGCACACCACACCACTTTTTCTCTGCCCTCTTTTTCGCTGGGCATGAACGCATCTGACTGAGCCTTGAACTGGAGGGGCTCCTCTTGTTTGGCGATGCTATGACTCTTGAACCAGGGCACGCGACGAGGCGGATCTCTCTTTTTCTCGTCACCGACACGTGCGAGATGTCTCCGGTCATTCTCCAGTCCTTGATGGGAGTGTTCTCTCAAAGAGACCCTCTTTTTCTCTCATTGACGATATGCATGCAGTGTCCTTTGCCCTAATGGCTTCCGTAGAAAACACACGCCCCCTATTCCCGCCCTCGTCCGTGAGAAAAAATTATTCCCCTTGGCGTCGTTTCTTTCATGTGCGAAAAAGCAAAACACACAATCATGCTTGTATAAACACCCTTGTCGCCTCTAGCGACAGAATGGTGCATCGAACTGCCTCGGTCCCCTCTGCAAGGGAAAAAATAAAGAGAAGGGATGGAACCGGCGGTGTTCTGCGGGCTTGTCTGGATCGGCCCGGCGCTTGGTGTTGTTTTCTTGTGTTAGTGTAAGAGGGCTTGCATCTGCATATCTGCTCTCCCGCCTCGCGGCAGGTGAAACGCTTGTAGGATGCCCATCGAATTTGATAGGATCTCAAGGATGGCCGCGGCCTCCTCCTGTGTTTTTTATTATTATTATTTATTTCCAGAATAATAATCCCGCTTTCAGAATCGCCCGCAGAAAAAGGTGCCAGGATCGATATGTGGGAGCCTGCATACGTCACTGTGCTGCCAACCGCGTCTATGTAGGCCTCTCCGGGCCGTCTTGGACGGTTTTTGATGTCCACGTCGGTCTCATCAGCAATCGGAGCCGGGGAGATGCAGAACCAGGGGGGAGTGTCAGCCCTCTTTTCCGTTCCCAAGTCCCTTGTCCTCTTTGGCTTTCCCTCTCGAGGCGGTGATTCCCACCAAGCGCTGGCTCTCGTCAACACGCCCCCGCGATGGTGCATTCATCGTCGGCGCGCAGCCGAGCAATAGCAGGCACTGTCTTTTCCCTAAAGAGTCGGTGAGAAGGGAGAGGACGTCAAACCCGCCTTGTTAGGTTACCGTAGTGCGCATGTATGTCCGCAGTAGGTTGCTTGCTGGCTTGGAGGGGGAGGAGGAGGGGGGAAAAAAAGCTGACGGAGGGGAACCTGGACGGGGCCGTTGGTTGCCAAGGGGGCCCTATTTTTGGGGAGGGGTCGAGACAAGCGGCCGGAGGTTGCTTTGTTGTTGTTCTGATATTTCGGTGAGGGTAGCGGATTGAGACGAAGCGGTTGGGTTAGGGTAGAACGGAGCGACCAACCAGCTAGCCAGCCTCGAGTGACTGGTGTGTGTGTCTGTGTGCTCTGCGTCGAGATCCAGGGTTTTGGATGTGTATGTCCGCAGGCGCAAGAGGGTTTGGTGGAGTCGATCTGGGTGCCTCTCTCTCACTCTTCCACCGCTTGACTTACACGCCAGGGGTCTTTCTGTTTGCGCTGCTTCTTTCTCCCATGCGCGCGCCGACGTGTCTTGCCAGGCTGTGTTGCGGTGTGGATGCCAATCGGCATCCATCTTGGGGTGCATGGCGGGACCGATATGACGGGGCGGAGGACTTGTTTGGACATCAATACAGCAAACCAGAGGGTTCGTTGGGAGGGCACAGGCTGCGAGGCACAGGATTTTCATGACAGCAACACACGCCGAGGGTTATTATGAGTCACAGTTCTCGACAAGCGATGGCGCAACGAACAGGAATAGGCAGACAAAAGGGCCCTTGCCGGCGTGTCGAGGACTTGACCACCAGGGTAGAACTTGTTATGCTATGGATCTCTCATCTCGGAGTGTGACAAAGGGATATCAGATAGAGCAAGGCTGTTAAGATGAGCGCCTCGGCAAAGGAATTCTGCAACAAAAGATAGGGTCGTCGTCAAAAGTAAAAACAACAAGAGCAACAGAGTAAAAAAAGTTCGGACATGAAATTTTTTTTTTTACCAGGATTTTTGGCTGGGCCCTATCCAGGGTGCCAGGATAACCAGGATAACCAGGACAACCAGGGCTGTCGAGGATTGCATGGGACATGGATGGGAATGGGGATGTGAATTCCACCCAAACGGGCCAACGACAAGGCCGACGTCAGTGAAAGGACCTGGCCCTAATAAACCTGCCAGGGTGTGTGCGTTCAGAGTCGAAATAGACGGCGTACGGCGTATCGCAGGGCGTCAGCTTAGACCGTAGGGTGGTCGCCCTCCGGTGGCTTTTTTCTTTCTTTCTGTGTCCTGGGAATCACTAAAGGTCAAAAGGGAAAACAACAGAGCAACAAAGCTCTGACGAGTGTAACCCAACCTGAACCCGGCCGAAACAACGTGTTCTATGCCAGAAAAAGTTACTCCGCACTCTCTGCTGCTGGTTGATTGTCGAAATGCTCTGCTTGTTCTGACTGAGGATGGCCTCTCTTCTGCCCGTATCCCGAGACAAACAAGTCCTAGACAATTTGCCCTAGATCCGGCTGTGCATCGCATGCCGACGGGGGCTCGCCGCGACAAGGGCAAGGCGTGATGGCGTCGCTGCCCGCTCTCTCTTTTCTTATTGTTATTAGCGTATGAAACATGGTGCCCAGCAGGATAATTGCGTCGTCGCGTTGGGCCGCGATTTTATCATTACCGGCCGGGCCCAACGGAGGGGCGTGCAGGGGCGTGCGATACCCGCGAGCGAGGGTGGTCCTTGGATCCGTCGACCCATTGTCTCTGGCCTTAATCTCGGGCCTGGCGACTGGAAGGTAAGGTGAAGGGAGCCCAGACCGAGCGAGACTGTGCGCACACTGTACCGTTGCATTCTTCTGTGCTAATATAAGAGGCTTGAGCTGGCATTGATGAGTGTAGTTGTCCTGGTGTTGTGCGGCTGTCTGTGTTGCGAATCCTTGTCTCGCGGTAATAATAATAAAAAATTCTGCAATATGGCCGATTTTGACCATGGGTTTGTGGGCGCCACCGCACACAGACGCACACAAACAATAGAGCACATGAAAAATATGACTTCTCTGCAAGATTGGCAACAACAACAGAGCCGGGGGGTTCGATGATGGATGATGGGTAATAGAATAGTATTGGTGTTGTGGACTCGCCGGGCTGCGGTCCGTTGTCCGCGCATCCACTGAACAAACATCCAAGGCTGTCTGGAGAGACCTTCCGAGCCTCTGAAAGGCCAGATTCTCTCCCCGCGTCCCATCGACCACTGCGTCCTCCTTCCCACCGTGTCTAGATCGCTGAGCCGCTGTCATTGTGGGTGCATTAGGGCATGTTGCTGGTGGGAAAGGCCGCTAAACCTCAGTGACCGACTTCTGGGACGCAGGCACGCGGTTTTGACGCATGGGGCATCCTGGACGGGAGTCAGGGTCCCCTGGCTGAGCACCTCAGAGCCCATCCAGACTTGCTCCCTCGCACCCGTCCAGCCATGACACAGGCTCCGGCCTTGCGGCTGACGAGCTGCGGGCACCTGCTCCTCAGCTCCTTGCTCCGGCTCCAGGAATTCCTCTCCAGCTCCCTTCCTTCCCCCTTGTCTCCGTCGCATCGCCAGCCATGCAAGCCCTATCCATGACACTGCCATGGATGACTGAGAAAAAAAAAACCCCCTTACCCTGGCTGCCTGTGTCCGGGGTCGCAGGCAATCTTCGGTCCGGCTATCCTCCAACGCGAGTTTGGCAATGAGCGGGTAATGAGAGCAAAAGCCGGATAATGAGTCTTCCAGGATTTAGCATGTTCGTAAACGTGATGTTGGCCAGAGCGTTGCCACTCATAATTATAAGCTCGAGGCTGCCTCCTGGAGCGTCGGGACCATATGAATACTATGGAGACGAGAGTCAGAGCTTCGACATGGTATCAATGACGAACTTGATAAAAGCCTTTCTTATTATGATCATCGTGCGTGGAAAGAAAATTGTTGTGCGCTCGGTAACGTTTCAGTCGCGCTTATGACTTGCGTCTTTCGCCTCGCAGCTAAGACATGGGCGAGGATGGGTCTGGAGGGCAAGCTCGTATCTTCAGAGATCTGGGCCGCAGACGCCAGACGTTCAGAGGAGAAAGTGCCAGCCAGATCTGAGACGAATGAAAGATGGCCATCGCAAGGGAATCTGAGATGGGCCGAGACGGTGAGCCGGTGAGACACGACCTTCCATTCCGAATCCTGCTTCGCTGCGGCGGTGCAGCCAATCATCATGGAAGGCCAGGGAAACGCACAGCAGAATGCCAGCTCCAACACCCTATTTCAAAGTTGCACAAGCAGGGAGCCAGGGCCAGGCCCTTTCTCGGCCGACTCAGGATAGACTGGCAAGACTGGAAAAGAAGGTGATTTTTGTCGCGGCGGGGTTACCTCCCTTTTCTTGCCCCATCGTTGCTCGTGTCGTCGAGTCTGTCATTGAGATGGGAGGCCTGTTGATGGTTGACGTGACGTATGTCCTGCGTAGGCCCGATTCACTGGATAGCTGATTAGGGCGCTAGGTCGCCAAGGGTCGTAAACTGGAGGCATTCTGAAAATCTTCAGTGGCCGGACGAACTAGCGTAGTCCCCAAAAGTCGAGACTGAGGATGCGGAATTGGCGGGGGGGCAAGGGGGTCTGGGTGGAGGATGGGTGGATGTGAACGGAGGACTCGGGGGGAGACGCGCCCTGCGGTTCGGGGCACGCTTGTCCGTCTCTGGGATGAAGGCCTTGGAGTCGTTAGTGTCGTAGGCTGGAAACGACCCCATTCGTGAGCCGCTGCTCCGGTGCAGGGTTTGACGTCTATCTCTTCTCCGCTGCCGCCTCCAGTCGTCCACTGTTGAGTACCGACGGAGCGCACCTCGATGCACGATGGTCTCCATCTCGTTCTTCCCCCGCCGTGCGGAGAAAAGCTGTCTAGAGCCAATCCGGTCGTCTATCCGCAGCGTTGCATCTCGCAGGCATCCGTATCGGCGGTGGCGACGGACGTTGAGTTTGCCTCCCGCTTGTCTCTCTTCTGGATGGTTTCCACGAGGCGACTGATGCGCTGCTCACTAATGCAAGGGGAGAGGCAACATCGCCGGCCTCCCGTTTTCGCTGCCACTCTTCTTGGACGACGTTACTCGGTATTAGCCATCGGTCGCAAGTATCACCTGGTAGAGCCAGGTGCGGGTGCCTCTGGAGCACGTCGCGCGGAGGACTGGCTGGCGTGAAGAGGTAGCGGTAGTGCTTGCGACAGCCGACAGGGTTGTAGAACCTGGGAAATTCTTGAAGAGGAAAGTTGAAAAGATTTGGAAGAAAAGAAAACCTCCGTAACCTCCCGGGGTTCGTCAGCCCGGTTGACTGCCACATCAGGAGGGGGCCCATCACATGCGCACCTTGACAGCTGCGATTGGAAACAACCCTCGGACAAAAGACTCGCCGTCGATACTTCCTGCCGAATGGCAGCTTGCGGGCTTTCACGGTGGACGTTGCGCAGCGTGCAGCAAGGAGGCTGAGTGGTTGTGCCGGTTTTGGGAAGAGGAAGAGGGCCTGTCACAAGGCCGGGAACGCATGCATGAGGCGCGAATAAGCTGCACGACACCACCAGCTTCTGGCTGATGATGTAGGCGCGCGTTGCCTGCAAGTGCGAGAGTGACGGCACGGCCAAGTGAGCGTGTGATGACCAGTGATGGTGGGGAGAACCTGAGGCCGATTGATAAAGGTCGACAGCCTTCCCTTCTGGTGAGGGGTTCTGGTTCTGCTTCATTCCGTGTCTTCCGCAACTCCGTCCCTGTGGTGTTGAAGTTAGGAGCGGAGATATCACCAACCCGGCCTGGCGGAGGTAAAACACCAGGATAGCAAGCGACAACCGATCTCCGTCGCCACCTGCGCTGAACCCGTCGTCATCATTGTCGCCATCGTCTACGCTCAGCGACATTGTCCCTGCTGTGTCAGGTGCTGCTCGATATTATAATCTGGAGCAGGACCAGCAACCCAAGGAGTCAGCCAAAAGCGTTCCCTTCAAAGGCTTCGAGGCTCGCAACTCTATTGCTTGTCTCGCATCTGATTTGCGGCCGTCCATTCCAGCCTCGCCTCTGGATCCCAAGCCCTTGCAGCTGGTGGCTCTCTTACACGCCTGCCTTGCAACACCAACCACTCACCAACTGACTCGCTTGGCCGTGCGACGACTCCAACTGCAAAAGTTTGCCAGCCTCGCGTCACACTTGTGTAAAACAAGTCGTATTAAGGGCCGGCTTCCAGGAGCCACAGTGTTTCCCAGCCCATCGCCATCCTGGTAGCTGGTAGCCTGGCCGTGCTGTTGCGTCAGCTCGTATTCCCGTGCGTCCTTCATCCGCCTTCCTTTCGAGAAAAACTTCCCAACTCAAATCAACCACAACAGCACTAACGGACTCGCTGAACCAGGGGGTGTAACAGGCTACCGAGCGCCCTGCGTGCCCTGTCTGGCTCTGAATCACACCGAGCCGCTTCGTCCCCTCCCCCGGCGCTGCTCCGTCTTCCGCCGTGCCACCCCTGTTGGTCTCTTGCCGCCGGCGCGCGCCTAGAAGCCCAAGGAGAAGGAAAATTTTTCACCGGAACCGTCTTGCGGGCATCCGGGACCGCGGACGTTGGGATTTGGATCCAGGCCGTCAATCTCGCTTACTCCCCGCCGGTAAATTTGACTGGCACTCTGGTGGAGTGGAAAAAGGACCGTGGACCCCCAGCGAGCTGTCTGTTCTCATCGAGTCTCAGACAGGGAACGAAACGAGAGAAAGGCCCAGCCCAGAGCGAGGGAGTCGACAAAAGCAAAGGCTCGGCACTGAACCCCGCCATACGGTACCTCTGTACGGTAAATTTTTAACATTTCTTTATTTTTTCGAAAATTTTGTGGCCTTGCTTCCTTTTTCGCGTTCTCGGTATCCGCCCAGTTCGCAGATTTTTCACACATCCTTGCACACTCTCCCTGCCTATGGGGGCTGGTTGATTTTATCATGAAAGAGAAGAGAAGAAAAAAGAAAGAAAAAGAGACGAGAAAACATCGGCAAGGGGGGGGGGAGCTGGTAAAAAATTTGAATTGTGTGCGTTTTGTGTGTGTGTGTGCTCGCGCACCGAGTCCTGGTGTTGTCCGTTGAGAGACAGGAGCACCTTCCGGACATTGCACGCTATAACCACCCCCGTCTAATCAGAGCTGAACATGGGAGAAAAGGAAGGAGTCGGATCCGTTCTTGCTGTCAATCATCAATCAATCAACACCTCACCAGCTGCCATTACTGCGTGCCCTCCTTTTCCCTGGTGCCTTCTTCCGTTGAGCCTATCACTGCCTGTATCTCTTCCTCACCTCGACCCGAGCCCCTTTTCTTGATATCTCTTGTTCGCCTCTCGCCATACAAGGCCCGAATTAGCTGACGAGTGATCAAGACTGAGTCATAATTGATGATTCAACGAGAGTGCACGCGCGCCGAGTAGGTATCATCGAGCCCAAGAAAACAGAAACCCAACGGGAGAGATTGGGTTACGGAAATAAGAGGGCGCCCAAAAGAAAAACACAGCCATCCACTGTCGCAAAAAAAGCCAACAGAAAACTTGGCCGCAGCACAGCGCCCTGCCGCAGTCTCCCGGTACTGTACGGACTGCGTCACCGTGACCGTCATTTCGCCAAACAACCTCGGAGTGAGGGGACAGTGCGGCGCGAACCATTCAGACACGTTGCTGTTTCCTCGGGAGTGACTAAGCGTTGCTAATCGCACTCCTGATTATCAATCCCCCCCTCGATAGCGATTGAGTCATATCTGCACTGCCTACCACTGTCGCAGAAACCAGTTGATTCTAGAGGACACGAGCAGCGAATTATTGCGCTCTTTTCTGCTTAGAAAACCACGGCACAAAAAGTCATACAGGGAATCACCAACAAGACAGGAAGGAAAGAAGGAAGGAATTTTAAAAAGGAGGGAGTGCAAGTGCGAGCCTGCACGAGCCGGGCCCCCTGGCATTCTTGGCTTGCACACCCTGGCAGCCATTTAGCAGCCACCCCTACCCCCTATTTAGCGCACCCACCCCTGCTTTTCCTCCCACCCTGGTCGCATGCCGGTCCAGAGCCCCTCCCTCCATCAGCGTCCACCCCTGTCGTCACCTACTAGGCCACTAGCCCGCCAGGCTAGGCCTTGGGAGTCCAACCGTGCCCACCACACAAATCTCCTTTGGTCGTGACAATATATATCGCGACCTCCTCCCGCTCTACCCTCCTTCCCTCCTCTCTTTCCAGTATCTTGGCGATTGCCAATCACCCAATTTTCCCCAAAGCAACGCAGCACAGCCGCATCAGCACGTCGCGTGTCGACGTCATCGCTCTTTTTCAAATCAACGCATCAGTGCTGGAGCTCGAGAAGCATCCAGCGTCTTCTCGACACAACGTCCAGATTCTTCGGGATCTGGTGTCGGATTCCTCCACGGGGGAAATATAAAATACCCATCGGTCATGTTCGCCGCCGCAAGACACTTCTCTAACCCCTTCTCTTCCGACTACATACCGAGGTGACGGGCTTTCCGAATCACCTCCTCTCGGGCGTCTCTTCCCCGGCGCGGCCTTGATCGTTGACTCTGCCTGCATGCAGTATTGACGGATCTGTGAACCACACGAACACAACCCCACTCACATACTAAAGAAAGAAAGAAGAAAAAACAAAAAAAATCGAAAAAGAATCCGCGACACGAACCCACCAACAACTGCGGGTGCTTGGAGGAGAGCGGTTGTTACCAATTCTTGAAGCGGATGTCAGCTGGGCATCGCCACAACACAAGATCATGAGTTTCCCTTCCCCACGAACTCCTGGATCGACCCCGATCCACGACTACGACAGCGTCTACTCGAGGATGTCGTCTGCAACCCCCACTCCCTCTCCGAGGCCAACCTGGGCGGCCGAGTCGACCCCCCGGCGACCTGCAACCCGAGCCGCCCACGGACGCTTCAACAGCTACTCCCAACAGGGTGACTTCAGTCCGCGGCCTCCCAAGGACTCCCCCCGCTACAACAGCATCGGGCAATATAGCACGGCAGATGTGAGTCCCAAAACTACTTCTTCGTCGCGCAGGCCTTCCGGGTCATCTCCGCGCTCCAAGCGCGACCGCCGATTCTCGTTTACCTATGTCCGGGCTTCCACCCCATATGGAGAATCCGACGAGGACGAGATCATCGAGGCTCTGGGACACACCTACGTGCTCCCCGCACAGTCCCGTTCCAAGAACCATCATCGCAGATCCGCCTTCTACCCACGAGACTTTGATGATGTTCGGGGATGGTACACTAATTACGACGACTACGTGCAGGGTGCCGCCTCCAATGCCTTCTACGACGAGTACTACAGTCGAGAGCAGATGCCCCCGGTGTACCAATCGCCCCAGCCGCGACCTCCCACCAGCTTCGGCCACAACCGTCGCTCCTCTACCGCTGTGCCTCCCGCCCGGCCACAGACCGTGCGACCCGCCAGCTCCCACCGCACCAAGCAGCCGCCGGCCCCCACCACTCCCAAGGCCACCGATGCCGATGCTCGGAAGCACCGCATCCCTGCTGGATACTCACTCAAGAACTGGGACCCTAGCGAGGAGCCTATTCTGCTGCTGGGCAGTGTCTTTGACGCCAACAGTCTCGGGAAGTGGATCTATGACTGGACCGTCTACCACCAGGGCCCTGCCACTCCGATCTCCGACATGGCCGGCGAGCTATGGCTCCTCCTCATCCAGTTGGCCGGTAAGGTGAAGCGAGCTGAGGAGGTCGTGGGCCGGGTGCGCAGCACTGACAACCGAGACTTGGTCGAGGAGTTCATCGAGTCCGGTGAACGCCTCACCGAGAAGCTGCGATCTCTTCTCAAGGCCTGTGAGGCCCCCATGCTCAAGGCCGCCAAGAGGAAGCAGGCTGGTCTTGGCAAGAACGCCGGCGTCGAGTTTGTCGAGACCCTCTTTGGCCGCGACCGTGAGCTTGACAAGACCGAGAAGTTCATGCAGAACGTGAGGCTCTTCAACCTCCGCTTTGACGCCAACTGCGAGGAGATTCTCCGGAACCCTACCAAATGAGCGGACTACATCATCCCACAGGATTACCCAGGACCCCGTTTCTGTTTTCCTGTTCTCTCTTATAACTACTATCTACCTATACCCGAGGAGTCTTGACGCCGGCCAGTGACTACATCCCCCCCCACTACACCACGCCGGACAGGATGGGCCCGCACCGACTGTACACTACCTCATTTCCGGATTTCCTTTGGATACCCCTCGATCACACACGGATTTCCAATTTTTTATCTTTTGACGACTCTATCTCGTCCCGGGGAAGCGATTCCTTTTCTATTGACTTGTCTATCGGAGCGAAGACAGCAAGATTCAATGGGGCGACCTGTACCAAAACCAATGCACACGCGCGCGCGGAGGAGGGCATCGATATCACGGGGACTTTTTCCAATTAGAGATACCCACATGTTTTTTCCGTTTGGAAGGACGCGAGCAGTTGGAGAGTGGAAGCGAGCTATGGATGGGAGGAACGGGGAAAAGAAGACGATGGATACCATGATTTTTTGTCTTGGGATTGTTTGCTTTGGAGCTTGGATCTTTTTTTTTACTTGGGACCAGTGCGTTGGGATATCAAAAGTGATTGACACTTAGATGGGAAGGAACGAAATTACTACGCGGTAATATGGAGGTTACGTTGTCTTTTGCACAGGTTCCTCACGCTTTGATGGATTGAAAGGATTGTTAGGATTGTTGGTATCATGCAATTTAGCATGAAGCGGAGTTATGGCAGCCATGGTGGCTTTACTATACCATTTCGCAGTCGGATATTTTGGGTCACTTTAATCATTTCGAAAAAAATTGCAAACTTATCTTTAAAAAAAACACGCCTCTTCCCTTGCCTGACTTGTGATGTGACTTTTTCCCTTCGCGTATTCTTCTCGTGATCATGGATATGGAGTCGTTGCAACATTCGACGTGGTCTCATTGATTCCAGCCGTCATCAGCTCACGAGCGATCGAGTGTCAAGAACAACCTGATTTCAATCTCTTCCTTGACTTTCCCCCTCCCGTTCCCCGCGCGGACGCCGGCGGCGCTAGACTGCAACTTGCATCTTGGCCTGGGTTTGAGGTTTCTCCTCGTCTTCCTGCTGGGGTGTGGGCAATGAGGTCATGGGCGGACGAACCTGACAAAACCCCTGGATAAGAACTGCGTCATGCAGGTCATGGGTCGGCGGGGGCGGCCGCTGTCGTTTGAAAGCCGCTTGGAACAGCGGAATGAGAAGCCGTTTGAGGGGGATAGATTGGTTGTGATGTAATTGGGGGGGATTCATTGGAAATCTTGATTTTCTTTTTTTCTTACTTTGATGGATTTTGCTTGTGACAGGTCTGATCAAAAAGTACAGCCGCCACAAGACAATCATGGCGCAAAGATCTGGACTGGGCGTCTGTTTCACCTTTTTTACTTGTTCCTTCCCCTCTGACACAGGCCGGTCTTGTGGACTGAGCACTTCAGATCGTAGTCTAGAATTCGGAAGTCGCCTGTTCCCCAATACCCAGGCCCAAGCAGGGGGGCGTTTCCGTTGGAATGCACGTCGGATGATGGAGGGAAGAGAGATTTTCGAAGTGAAACCTATTTGGATGACTTGCAGGAAACCAAAGGCGTTTGGGTTTCTTGGGTCCGGGGGGTGGAGAACAAGGGAACTAGAGCTAGGTCGATTGCGACGTTGGGAGAGGAGAACTCGTGGAATTTGGTTTCAGATGGCAAGAATTCTAGAGGGAGAGCCGCATGCTGAAGTCATGGAGAGGGGTAAAGATGCGGGAGGTGACGTGTTGTAATTTAGATTGTCGCGCTTTTTGGCTCGTAGATAGATTGAATAGATTCCCTGTGTTCCATGCCATCTGGAATTTACTTGCAAGGCCCTCGAGGTGTCAAATGATCTGAATTCAATGGTAGCTAGGGGCGCCAGACGTTCTGCCAAAAGCCCAGCCGCGGCCGGGAATCCCGGGGACATCTCTGAACTTTGCTTTTCCCCATCTTTGAGCCTATCCTCTCAACTCCCGCCCATGACTATGCACAGACTACACCCCCATTTTCCAAAAAGCCGAGACAACCACCGACAAGCCACGGCATCTCCGCCGGCCTTGCCCCTCATCCGCCCTTGACTTTTGGCAACAAGCCCCCATGGCTTTTCTGTCTTAGACCCGAGTAAAAGAAAAGAAAAGAAAAATATAACACATCTCTCAGTCGCACGGGCTTCGTTCTTTGTTGGGCCCAGTGGAGTACAGAGTCTTGGTTCAGAAACGCCGGATTTAGAGCGAGGGAGGGGAGGCTGGGGGGAATAGGGTGCTGACCCGGGTGTGTGTGGGTGTGGGTGCAGCGAGCGGCTAGAAGGCCAATCGCCGAAATGTGCAGAGAGGTTTTTGTTTGCCTTGTATTCCACGTGCTGCGGGAGAGGGACTTGGAAGGGGGGGGGGGGGGGGGGAGGAGGGAGGCTGGGAAACATTTTGGGGGCCAGATTGATACCTGCTGTTGGTGATATCTCGGTGAGGTGAACGGTGTTTTGCAACTGCGGCTGAAGATGCAAGGGAGACGGGGTATTAGTCGCAGGTAGCATTCGCAAAGAGAGGCTGGACCGCCCTTGCATATGAGCTTTTCGTGATGCTGCTGGCCGGGTTGCTTCCAAGATACATGCTTGATGATCAAACGAGGCTGGGATGAATGATTGCTGTGCTACATATCCGTACCCCGTGAGCACATCCCAGAGTCAAGTGCGTCGTTTTCGAAACCAACCGACGGCAATCAACTTTTACCCCTCCGCCAGCCATCAAGCCATGTCTGTGATGTGACAGGGTCACTCCAAAGTGCACATCCTCTACACCCATTCCCATCGGCAAGGGCTGAACAAGATCCTGGCCCCCAATAATCACACCGGCGCTTAAAGCGTGAACTTGCGCGGGCGACAAGCCCGCATGGGATGGCGGCAGGGTTCTAATTTTTTTTTTTTTTTGCTTGCCTCATCGGAGCAAGCAGCCGTGAATCCCCTCACAGTGTCCGTTAAAAAAAGAGACCCTTTGACACACGCCCTGTGCGCTGACTGTGTTTGGTCGCACTCGCGGGACTTGTGTGCGTTCGTACGGATACCAAGTTTTCTCTCTTTTTTTCTCTCTCAATTCGTACTCATGCTGCGAGGGGGGCTTGGCGGGTAACGAATTACCCGGATTTAGTAAAATATGTGAGGTGGCCCTGTCTGGATAACGTCAGCACAAGTAAGTTGTGCATGAGGATTTTTTTGCTGTGCTCCAAAAGGGATATAATTAGATGTAATACGTGAGTGGTTGGGTTTTTTGTCCGTCATCGTACGGGGTTTGATGGAACTTTGATTGTGCTTCAAGTGTACGGGTTTCTTGAATAGGATGTCTGCGCCGAGGACTGGTCTCGGACCCGAAGGTGAGGATGGTGGCAGTGTCACCGGCCGTGAGCATAAGCCGGTATCACGGAATCCGAGCTGGCATGAACTGTTTGCTTGGTGTGTTACTGGTTCTGATATCAGATGGGAAAAGGGGGCGTCAGTGACTTGTTCAAGGGGCTTCGCATTGGGATTGAACTGGTAGCTAGCTGAACACGCGCGACCCAAGTCATCTATGAAATCGAGCTGTTATGAGTGGCTACGCTTGACTGGCGAGAACTCTATAGTGACTTTCTACTTTTTCTATCTAGTTGCTCTTGAGTTCGTGGAAGCTGAGTGGCTGGCGTCGAGGTTGACCGGCTCAGCATCTATTGACACACTTGCACAAGGACTTCCAACGAGTTTATGCTAGGAGGATCCAACACCAGGGGATGTGTCTGATCGTCCCTCAGATGAATCGCGTAGATCCCCTCCTCGGCTGCAGGTGCAATATCCCGCTCCTGAGAATCGCCCACATAGACAATTTCATGAGGCTGGATCGCCAGATGCCCCAGAACACTCTTGAAAAGACCAGATGTCTTGGCCACGCCGAAGCGGTTCGTTGTAGCCAGGAAGTCGATGCAGCTTGATATTCCGAGATCCCGAACCGCTCGCTCCTGGGCATCCTGCGGGCCTTCCGTGATGACCACAATCTTTCTGCCAGATGCCTTGATCGCCTCAAGCAAAGACAATGCCCCGGGTTTCAGAGTCAAATTCTCAACTAGAGTACGCTCATAATCCGTCAACAGATCTTCGATGGAATCGCGCCCCAGCCCGAAATGACTCAGTGTCGTTGCGAAGCGTTGCCGACGGTACTCGTGAGATGTTTTGCCGTCCGTGAATGCGTCGGCGGTACCTTGTCTAAGGATCTTCTGGTACTGCTCTTGAAGGTCTTGCAATGCGACATGAGGGTTGTCGCTGGCGATGCGACTGAGGCAATGGGCTGTCGCGGCTCGGCTCGCCCTGCGGAACTCGTGGAGGGTGTCGTCGAGGTCGAAACCAAACCAACTTTTGGTGCTCAGTATGCTGCGGAGCTGGTGTTCTGAGTCGGTAGAAGATGCCATTTTATTTATCGGGTGGTGAGTTTGCGAGAAACATGGCTGAGGGTGAAGCTGTGACGTGCTCATCTGGCTGAAGATGTGATGCACTAGAGTTGAGCCTCCACTTGACGGGCCGGTCCGCAAAATTGCCGATCTGAGACGTAGTTAAAGTCAATTCGAGATGCGAGCCTTGACTGCGAATATTAGTTTAGCTGTTGGGGGCCGATCCATTTACGTAGTCTTTTAGCCAGGTGAGAACATTAGGCATCGCACTCACCCAGTGTAGAGACCGTAAGAAGAGTTCCGCCATGTCTCGCCGTCTTCTTGGTCCAAATGGTTCTTCGCCTGCGCAAAGATGAAGGGTAGGTGCATCGATCGAATGAAGGCACGCAACTTCAGGCACGACCCAAACTCTCACTCTCCCTCCATACACGAGGGAATAGTGGGAGTCTAGAGTATTCGGTCATGCTGGCATATCCCTGTGACTGTCCAGAAGGCCTTGGGCGGGACTAGAGGCTTCTCTAGGACTTTTCACTTCCCCGTGTGGAAGCCAACTTGCTCCCCTGGTCCTGGCGGATACAGTCAGACGGCCCGCAATTGCGCCTGGTCAGCAATTCGTGAATGCATCATCATCCTTCCTGGCCCCTTTGAGAGAGCTTTTACTGTTGGCCCCTTGGCCCTGTTGGTCCATCTGATCCTCTTGGAGGAGCTGTGGAGGAAGCGAAAGGGCCGACGGCGGGTATTCATCAACTCTCGGAATATCCGTGATTTTGGCAAAGCGTTTGCTGATGCGGTACTGTAATTAGTTTAGTTTATAGTTAAATTATGGATGTAAGATAGCCATGGTCATGAGGATGGTGAAGATGTGTAGAATGGAGACTCTCGATGAAGCCTCTGCTGCTTGCTTGCCATGTTCGAGCGATGCGGATCGCCCAGCCCAAGGATTCATGTGAGGCAGAAATTAAGCAACTTCATCTTAAGATGTTGGGAAATAAGAATTACGGACAAATCGAATTTTGTTGTTTTTCACATGATGAACCTTCAGTCAATCCCCGTCCTGGTTGGCATGTTTCATCAGATGACTAAGCCAGGTGGTTGGCCATCCCACCGAAAATTCCCCATTATTATGCGTGACAATTCAGGCTCAATTGACCGAGCCTAGAGGTCGACGTCAAGGAAGACGACAGTTAGCGGCGATCATCCAGCTAATTCCAGCATCTCATACACCCCAACACCAACTTGGCTCTGTTCCGAACCGGGCCGAGCGAGCAGAATTGAACCCAACTCGGCTCATCCCCTCACGCATCAGGCCACAGCATGCACTACGTCAGATTCCTCCGCGCCCCCAAGGTGGTCAAGAACCGCCGCGGCCCCTTCGTTCAGCTGGTATTCACAATCACTACGGATCTCGGAGACTCATTCCTCTTCCCTGAGAGGTTCCTGGACCTGCAGGTCGTTGCCGTGGCAGCATCAGCCGAGGGCAGCTCAACATGGCTCCTCTCGGATCCTGGACACCTGGACTGGGAGCCCGGGATGCGCGTCGCGAAGCCAGCTCTCGAGCTGCCCGTTGCGCTGGAGCGAGCTCTTGAGTCGGGGATGAGAGTCCACATCTGCGTGCGGGCAGCAGAGCCATCGCACACCGCCGAGGGAGTCCCGCGCATCCTGGCCATGGCAGCAGAGAAGATGCGATATCGCAAAGAGGCCGCTGAGAAGGGCGCCGTTATGCCGGCCTGGGTTCCTCTGACTCTTGCCGGGAATGATGTGGATGTGTCTATCCGGAGGATCCAGCTGAACGAGGGACCCGACGGCATTGGGACCATCGAGATTGAGGAAGAGATCGGGGAGAGCATCGCGCGCCATGTCTGGGACGGTGGCGTAGTAGCAGCTTGTGCGCTCGTTGGAATCGAAACCGCCCCGGACAGCGATTCTAGCCATGAGGCCTGCATGAGGACCATGAAGAACATCTTTGACCGGCAGAGGTCGATCCGAGTCCTGGAATTGGGCTGCGGAGTGGGCATCCTGGGAGTCGGGCTGGGTGCAGTGTACCCAATGCTGCATTCCTCCTCACCGGGAGACTGCACCATTCTCATGACGGATCTCCCAGAGGCTGAAGCACGAGCCAGGGCAAACATGAAACGGCTGGAGAACTCGCACCTGCGGTTCCAAGAGAACCCGGTGCGGATGCTCTACGAGAACCTGGACTGGGAGGAGGGCAGGCAGGGCCGGTTTGGCCCCCAAGTCCAGTCTCAGCCCTGGGACCTGGTGATGCTCAGCGACTGCACGTACAACGTCGACATGCTCCCGGCTCTGGTGGAGACTCTCTCGGCCATCCACGCGACCAACCTGAAGCACTTCCCGGCCGGCGAGCCCTTCACCACAAAGGTCTTTATCGCGACCAAGCCCCGCCACGAGTCCGAGACCGCTCTGTTCGAGCTGCTGGACAGGGACGGCTGGTACAACGTCCACAAGCAGGTGATGCCGATGCCCGTCCTCGGAGGCGCTCCCCAGGCCATCGAGCTATACCTGTTTGACAAGTCTGGCCTGAGCGACGATAGGCGAGGAGACCCGAGGCGGGGCGATGAGAAGAGGCGCGACGAGAAGGACGACTAGGGAGATGCTCGGGGCGACCTGTTGGCGGACTGCTTCGGATTGACAAATTAAGGCGGCCTGAATCAATGGTTCAATGCGACATGACGGATGCTGCAATCATGCGAGCAGGGCGACTGTCCTTCCATCTGTTTAGAGCATCGACAGCCAATGATCCAAAGAGTGCTTCCACCGCCGGCAGTGGTGAACCAACGGCGAAGGAGCTCCTCGCTCGATGGCTTATCACCGTGGCTTGTTCGAGCAGCTCACTTGCAGGACAAGGCAGACGATGCCGATGCGTCCTCCTCCGCCATTGGGCTTACCCCGCGTTGTTTATGCAACGGCGTTTGGTATGCGGTTCAGCCTGATTGCTGGAGCGGTTGGGCAGAGCGGACGTGCTGAACCACTAGGATGAGAGGGCGGGGGTGAGATGGAGGGTCAGGACGGCTGATGCGGTGGTGTGGTTGATGAGTTGTCCATCAAGCCATGAACGGGAGAATGAGGCTCTGCGATGGCCTCAAAAATTTGGAATTTTTTTCCTGACCGGGGTCTTTTCAGCGATGGGTTTAAAAATGCGGACATGGCTAGCGATAAATTGGGATTTCCCCCCCAAATGAACCCGTAAATCTATTTTTCTTCTTCTACTGTCACACAAAGAAACATGGCAGACTCCAAGTCCAAGGGCGTCAATGGCAACCACCACCCCGTTGAGAAGTCGCCCACCACCAAGCAGCAGTCGAAGCTATGGCAGCTCCTCGCGCTAGCAAAGGAGGTGTCCAAGGACGTCGAGTCAATCCAGGACTTTGAAAAGTCGGCCGAGGGGAGAAAGGCTCTCGAGCAGGAGCTCGAGGCCAAGCTGGGCGAGAACCAGCGGCTCCGGGAGTTCAACGACAAGATCGTCCGCGACTTCTCGGAGCACAAGGCCCAGGCCAACGCCAAGACGGAGACGCTCTTCGCCGAGTTTGAGCAAAAGTACAAGGCGTACGAGTCTGGCAAGGCGGCCGTCGAGGCCATGGAGAAGGAGGTTGCCGACATGAGAGAGAAGCTGTCGGCGTCGGACGCGAGGACCGGAGAGGTCGACAAGCTGAAGCAGAGGCTGCAGTCTGCAGAGGCGCACGCCAAGAACCACGCCGCCGAGATCAGGGAGATGAACGCCGAGTGCGAGCTCCAGCGGTCGCGGATGCAGGCGAGCATCGAGGAGCTCGAGGGGTGCAAGACGAAGCTGGGCCAGGCTCAGAGTGATCTCGGGGAGGGCATCCTACGAGACTTTGGCCCCGAGGCAGTCGAGAAGCTGTGAGTGAGTGTCTACGGGGGGAACTGGGCGTTGTGCTAACTGAATGGTAGGCGTCTTGACCTCACGGATCTGATAGACAAGATCCACGCCTTTGTGAACGACAACTTTGGCGATCCTGATGCAGCGGCAGTAAGCAATTATAGCAAGCATGTCCCCTGGTGACAGCGCTGACAACTTTAGGACTCTGCGAGCGAGATCCAGGAACTGAGCGCCCGGTTCCCCAACATCCCCCTCTCGACCCGCACGACCCGAGCCGCAGTCAAGATGCGCTGCGCCG
Organism: Fusarium nematophilum; assembly: GCA_033030565.1. NCBI lineage: Eukaryota > Fungi > Ascomycota > Sordariomycetes > Hypocreales > Nectriaceae > Fusarium > Fusarium nematophilum. Next base: position 146,829 of record JAVIXY010000083.1, read on the forward strand.
TCGCCGACGCCGTCATCGCAGAGACCCTCATGGCCCACATCTTCGTCCCCTTCTACGTGCCCAACGAGGTCAAGGCAACGGCATCAGCCATGCTGGACTTTTTCGAGGGCGACGAGCGCCGCCAGACCGTCTACCGGTGCCAGATCCTCGGGTCGTCGTCGTCGAACCCGGAGCAGGCCGACAAGATCCGCGAGGACGTGGTCCGCAAGGCGAGCAACGAGGTGCGCAGCACGCTGCACCCGCTGGTGGTGGCGTACAAGCAGGCGGGCTTCTACAACGCCGTGCCGGCGCTGTTCCGTCAGGCCGTGGGCCTGTGGGCGGACGTGCAGCGGTCGCGGGAGCTCGTCGCGGCAGAGATGCCGGACGAGGAGCACGACCGGCTGTCGGGCGAGTACGAGGGCTACGATTTCCCCGACGTGGTGCACAAGAAGGGCGGCAAGGGGAACAGCAATGCCAAGGCGAAGACGCTGGCGGTGCTGTTCCCGCAGGTTGTGCGAGGCGGGGAGGTCCTCCTCGAGGCGACGGTGCTGACGTCTACTCAGGGTGCTGTGGTTGAGGCCAAGGAGGAGATGACGGCGAATGGGACCAACGGGGAGGCGAAGAAGAGGGCGGGCACCCGGCGGAGGTCATCGGCCGAGGCGCCGGTCCGGGGCAGATAAGTCGGCGACTTGTGGGGCCGAGATCCGGGGTTGAGATTGTCAGCCTCTAGAAGTTTTATGTCTGTGATAGAGTGCTGTCAGTTTTTAGGATGGATTGCTTGAGATGTGGGGTAAGAGAATGGTCCCCGAAGGATGACGGAAAGGGAACAACGAGGACCCTGAGCCTGTGGAAGGCATCAAGCTTGGCAACATGGTAAAAGAGTGGAATTTAGCAATTGTCATCTCGTTAACAAGATATGATTTGAAATCCACGCCGAGCCGGGGACATTTTCTCGCGAATTTTCGGGCTACTCGGCCGACTTCCGACCCTTCGGCCGAAAAACGGACGACGGGCGGCGCCGTGCGCACCAAAAGCCCACGTGACGTGTCCGTTTGTGTTCAGACGACGCCCACTGTTTTCTCTCCTCAACCGAGATCAGGGATCGGGCCAATATCGCCAACTGCAGATTACCAAAGTCCATCGGTAATCTCTTTGCCTGAAATGCCGCCCGCGCGCAACCCCACCGTGAGAAAACGTGCTCCATGTGCGGTGTAAGAAAGCGTGCTGACGCGCACAACGCGGTGGATGAACCATGGTGAGATCCCCCCTCGTGATGCACCTGCAGGTTACTTTTTTGTTGAATATTGACTCGCAAAGGGACGTCAGTCAAGTGACAACTCTAGCCCATGGCCCATTATGAGTCCAAGTGATGCCCCCGACGAAAGCGGGCTAGCCAAGTGGTGGCGCCCGATGGATGGCCTCCATCCCGCTGAGATCTCCAAACCTTCGCCGAATTGCAAACGATGATTGGAGCGAAGTTTACCCGACGGAAGCCCATCTTGCCCCACAACTCTGAGATTGTCAAGGTCCCTCGTATCTTTGATTGCGAAGGAGCGAGGCTGAGCTCAGCCTGATACATATTCGCTTCGCTGATAAGCCTCATCTACAACTTCGTCCGCATGGCCACCGAACCTCGGCCGTCCGTGGTCGGAGATTCCGAAGGCCCAGTTGAAAGCAATTCCTCCAACTGGAATAAGGTTCCGAAACTGACAATGCGGGTGCTGCCGCCCTTCTGCCAGTCAGTGGCCTCTGCTCTCCACATCCCGAATCCAATCATCCCAACTTCGGTCCTCCCTCCCTACCTCCCCTACCTCCCCCACCTCCCCCTCCCCCTCCCCACACCCATCCCATGCACTCAACGTTGGCCCGACATGGAAATCTTTGGCACCTTTTCCTCTACGTCCCGGCCAATCGGGCTTTACTGCACATCCCAGCCCTAACCTTGACCGGTTTAGGGCCTCGCCGGATGACTCGCTGGATGACTCGAAATCTCTGGGCCTGCCCCACCGCCTTGACAACGCTCGACGCTTGTTGATCTTGCCAAACCCCATGGCATGCTTAACAAAAATCCTCGGCTCTCTTGCTCGGCCGTACCTTGGCAACGGGATCCCTGATGGCAAAAACCGCTGTTTACCCAATGTGGAGAAAACGAGCTAACCCCCTGGTCACCCGGCTTTAAGGGAACAACCTCCGGGGACCTTTATTCTCAGTGATTGGTAATGTCACAAAGAAGGATGCTGCACCAGAGAGGATCCCGGGCCCATATTTCTTTTTTTTCTGCAGCTGCTCGGTCGAGAGTTGGGATGGACTTAAACGCGGTCTGTCGGCTCCTTTTTCACGTCCGCTCCCCTTGTTGCCCTCTCTGTTTGTCCAAAGACCAGCCCTTGGTCGCGGTTTGCTATACTATATCCTTCCTTTTAATACATGTGAACATCTCTTTTTCAACTCTCTTTGAACACTGATTTACAAACTTGATATTGGGCTCAAGTTCACAACCCGAACGTTGTTTCCATACCGCGGTGGGTGACTTTGGGCTCCCAACAACAGACTCACTTAGAGCACTGTTTCTTTTACACCACCATCCGAACCCTCAATTCTATCATCTTTCGCGAAACAAACCGAGACCCAATGGCTGAGAGGGCTCTCGAAAAGGCCGAGGAGGCCATTGCCGCCAACCAGCACACCGATCAGGCTGACCCTGTCTACCGAGCCTCGATGGACACCGAATCGACCACCCACGGACCCGGAACGGAGCAGCGCGACTCCAAGACCCACAACGGAGGCGTCTCGGTTGAGCAGGCCGAGGCCGAGTTCGCCGAGCTCCAGAGGGAGTTTACTGGCGTCTCGCGAGCCAGTCGTCGCAAGAGCACCGTTGCTGACCCGGAGAAGGACGCTGGCGCAGATGGTTCAGACGATGCCTCCGTCTTTGATCTCGAGGCGGCGCTGCGAGGTGGCCTGGACGCCGAGAAGGAGGCCGGGATCCGCTCCAAGCACATCGGAGTCTACTGGGATGGATTGACAGTCAGGGGCTTTGGTGGCATGTCCAACTTCGTAAAGACCTTCCCCAACGCCTTTGTCGACTTCTTCGACGTCATCACCCCCGTGATCCGCCTTCTCAGCCTTGGACCGAAGCCCATTGAAAAGGCCCTACTCAACAAGTTCCGCGGCGTTATCAAACCTGGCGAAATGGTGCTTGTGTTGGGAAAACCAGGCTCCGGATGCACGACCTTCCTCAGGACGATCGCGAACCAGCGGGACGGCTACACGGGCGTCGACGGCGAGGTGCTCTACGGGCGTTGGTCCAACAAGGAGTTTGACCAGTACCGTGGCGAGGCCGTGTACAATGCCGAGGACGACATCCACCACCCGACCCTGACGGTCGAGCAGACGCTCGCCTTTGCGCTAGACGCCAAGATGCCCGCCAAGCGACCCGGCAACATGTCCAAGGAGGAGTTCAAGGAGAGCGTCGTGACCATGCTGCTCAAAATGTTCAACATTGAGCACACGCGCAAGACGGTCGTGGGCGACCACTTTATCCGCGGCGTCTCGGGCGGCGAGCGCAAGCGCGTCAGTATCGCAGAGGGCATGATCACAAACGCCTGCATCCTGTCATGGGACAACAGCACGCGTGGGCTCGACGCCAGCACGGCCCTCGACTTTGTCAAGTCGCTGCGCATCCAAACCAACCTGTACAGGACCACCACGTTCGTGTCGCTGTACCAGGCGTCCGAGAACATCTACTCCCTGTTTGACAAGGTCATGGTCATCGACGAGGGTAGGCAGGTATACTTTGGCCCTGCGTCATCGGCCCGCGCCTACTTTGAGGGTCTAGGCTTCGCGCCCCGGCCCCGTCAGACGAGCGCCGACTACCTCACCGGCTGCACCGACGAGTTCGAGCGCGAATACGCCTCGGGCCGGTCCGAGGAGAACGCGCCCCACAGCCCGGAGACCCTGGAGGAGGCCTTTACCAAGTCGGACGTGAGCAAGGCGCTGGATGCCGAGATGGCAGAGTACAAGGCCGGTCTGGGCCACGAGGCCGAGAAGCACGACGACTTCCAGCTTGCCGTTAAGGAGAGCAAGCGGGGTGCCTCGAAGCGCTCCGTCTACCAGGTTGGATTCCACCTCCAGGTGTGGGCGCTCATGAAGCGCCAGTTCATCCTCAAGCTGCAGGACCGCTTCAACCTGTTCCTCAGCTGGTTCCGCAGCATCGTCATCGCAATCGTCCTCGGTACGCTCTTCCTCGACCTCGGCGACACGTCCGCCAGCGCCTTCAGCAAGGGAGGTCTCCTATTCATCGCCCTGCTGTTCAACGCTTTCCAGGCCTTCTCGGAGCTGGCAGGCACCATGACCGGTCGCGCCATCGTCAACAAGCACAAGGCGTACGCGTTCCACCGCCCCTCGGCGCTCTGGATCGCGCAGATCTTTGTCGACCAGGCCTTCGCTGCTAGTCAGATCCTCCTCTTCTCCATCATCGTGTACTTCATGAGCGGGTTGGTCCGCGATGCTGGTGCCTTCTTCACCTTCTACCTCATGATCCTCTCTGGTAACATCGCCATGACCCTGTTCTTCCGCATCATCGGGTGTGTTAGTCCCGACTTTGACTACGCCATCAAGTTTGCCGTCGTTGTCATCACCCTCTTCGTCACAACCTCTGGCTACCTGATTCAGTATCAGTCCGAGAAGGTGTGGCTCCGGTGGATCTACTGGGTCAACGTCCTCGGGCTGGCCTTCAGCTCCATGATGCAGAACGAGTTCAGTCGCATCGACATGACCTGCACCGCCGAGTCGCTCATCCCCTCGGGCCCCGGATACGACGACATCAACTACCAGGTGTGCACCCTGGCCGGATCCCGCGGCGGAACCACCTTCGTCTCGGGCAACGACTACATCGCTCAGGGCTTCTCGTACTACCCTGGCGACCTCTGGCGCAACTGGGGCATCGTCATGGCACTCATCGTCTTCTTCCTGATCCTCAACGTGGTGCTCGGCGAGTTTGTCGAGTTCGGCATGGGCGGCAACGCCGCCAAGGTGTACGCCAAGCCCAACAAGGAGCGTAAAGCCCTCAACGAGAAGCTCCTCGAGAAGCGAGAGGCCAAGCGCAGGGACAAGACTAAGGAGGAAGGCTCCGACCTCAAGATCAAGTCGGAGAGCATCCTCACCTGGGAGAACCTCAACTACGACGTCCCCGTCCCCGGCGGCACGCGCCGCCTCCTCAACAACGTCTTTGGATATGTCCGACCGGGAGAGCTGACCGCCCTGATGGGTGCATCCGGCGCCGGCAAGACCACGCTTCTCGACGTCCTCGCGTCCCGCAAGAACATCGGCGTCATCACGGGCGACGTCCTCGTCGACGCCCTCAAGCCAGGCAAGCAGTTCCAGCGGTCCACCTCGTACGCCGAGCAGCTGGATCTCCACGAGCCGACCCAGACCGTCCGCGAGGCCCTCCGCTTCTCTGCCGAGCTCCGCCAGCCCTTCCACGTGCCCATGTCCGAACGCTACGCCTACGTCGAGGAGATCATCTCGCTCCTCGAGATGGAGACCATTGCCGACTGCATCATCGGAACCGCCGAGTTCGGCCTCACAGTCGAGCAGCGCAAACGCGTCACCATCGGAGTTGAGCTCGCCGCCAAGCCCGAGCTGCTCCTCTTCCTCGACGAGCCCACCTCCGGTCTTGACAGCCAGAGCGCCTTCAACATCGTCCGGTTCCTCAAGAAGCTCGCCGCCTCTGGCCAGGCCATCCTCTGCACCATCCACCAGCCCAACGCCGCCCTCTTCGAGAACTTTGACCGCCTCCTCCTGCTCCAGCGCGGAGGCCGCACCGTCTACTTTGGCGACATCGGCAAGGACGCCTGCATCCTCCGCGACTACCTCAAGCGCCACGGAGCGGAAGCCGGCCCCACCGACAACGTCGCCGAGTACATGCTCGAGGCCATCGGCGCCGGCAGCGCCCCCCGCGTGGGCAACCGCGACTGGGCCGACATCTGGGACGACAGCCCCGAGCTGGCCGAGACCAAGGAGGCCATCATCCGCATGAAGCGCGAGAGGCAGGCGGCCGGCGGCAGCGGCAACCCCGAGCTGGAGAAGGAGTACGCCTCGCCGCTGAGCCACCAGCTGAAGGTCGTGTCGCGGCGCATGTTCCGGTCCTTCTGGCGCTCGCCCAACTACCTCTTCACCCGCGTCTTCAGCCACGTCACCGTGGCGCTCATCACGGGTCTCACGTACCTCAACCTCGACGACTCGCGCTCCTCGCTGCAGTACAAGGTCTTTGTCATCTTCCAGGTCACCGTGCTCCCCGCCCTGATCATCACGCAAGTCGAGGTCATGTTCCACATCAAGCGCGCGCTCTTCTTCCGCGAGGCCTCGTCAAAGATGTACTCGCCCTTCACCTTTGTCGCGTCCATCATCGCCGCCGAGATGCCCTACTCGATCCTCTGCGCCGTCGCCTTCTACCTGCCCCTGTACTACATGCCGGGCTTCCAGACCGACTCGTCCCGCGCGGGCTACCAGTTCCTCATGGTGCTCATCACAGAGGTCTTTGCCGTCACCCTCGGCCAGGGTCTCGCCTCCATCACCCCCTCGCCCTTCATCTCCGCCCAGTTCGACCCCTTCATCATCATCAACTTTGCCCTCTTCTGCGGCGTCACCATCCCGCCTCCCCAGATGCCCGCCTTCTGGCGCGCCTGGCTCTACCAGCTCGACCCCTTCACCCGCCTCATCGGCGGCATGGTCACCACCGCCCTGCACGAGCTCCCCGTCGTGTGCAAGGACGGCGAGCTCAACCCCTTCACCGCCCCCGAGAACACCACCTGCGGGGAGTACATGGAGCCCTTCTTTGCGCGCGGCGGCCCGGGATACCTCGTCAACAACGACACCCGCGAGTGCGAGTACTGCGCCTTCAAGGTCGGCGACGAGTTCTACCGCACCTTTGACCTCTCTTTTGACGATCGCTGGAGGGATCTGGGCATCTTTGCTTGCTTCATCGGCAGCAACTTGATCATCCTCCTCTTGGCGGTAGGTTTTACAATCCTTATACAAAATTACAATGCTAACAATCCCTTGCAGAGTCGATTCCTCAACTTCAACCGACGTTAATGTATTTATTTGGGGCGTACGGCTAAAATCACAGCCTTGGATAACGGGAAGGCTAGTAATGACATAGACAAAAGTTGGACCCTTAGTATTTAGACAATAATAAACTAGTCTTGGCACCAGCTTAAATGATCCCCTGACAATATTGACCAAATTGTTGCTCCCCGATGTATCCAACCAAGATTTATCTATTATTCCGGACGTGTAATTCCATCTAGCTCTTCTCATCATGCTCGATCGCCCAGAGCTCGCCAAACCGACTGCCTGGCGTCTCAACCAGCTCCCTCGGCCCCCCTGATTCCACCACCGTTCCCCTATCAAGAACAACGACTCGGTCAAAAAAGTCCATGACCATCTCGAGGCGGTGCGACACCATGACGATAGTGTAGCTCTCGAACTCTTCCCGAATAATCTCCTGCATCGCCCTGTCCGTCGCCTTGTCCACGCTGCTGCTCACCTCGTCCAGCAGTAGCAGCCCGCCGCGCTTCTCTCCTCCCGCAAGCCGATCGCGGACCCGTCGTCGCAGGATCGCCCGGCCGAGACTAAAGAGCTGCTTCTGGCCCGCACTGAGGTCGTCAGCGCTCATGCCGGCGCTGAGGCCGCCACGGTCGTCGACGAAGCCTGACAGCCGCACGGCATCTAGGACGGCGAGGCATTCCTCGTCGGTGGCGGCGCCGAGCGGGTCGATGTTGGCCTTTACGGGGCTGCCGTCTGGGAGGAACACTGCGTCCTGCGGGATAGCGATGATGCGTCTGCGGAGGGTGACGCGGTCGATCCGGTGGGAGGGGATGCCGTCAATCTCCATGTTCTGCGAGCACGAGGGCAGCGGGTCGAGGAGGCGGAGGAGAAGAAGGATGAGCGTTGATTTCCCGCTTCCTGTTCTGCCGCAGACGGCGACCTTCTGGCCTGGCAGAATGCTCAACTTGAGGTTCCGCAGCGCGAGGTTTGAAGGCGACGCAATGACGCCCTCGTCCTGGTCCTTGGAGTCGGACCCATACGAGGCGGATACATCGTTGATATCGATGCGGCCACTCTGCGGCCAGCTCTCGGGCGGCTCGACATCCTCCCCCGGTTGATCCTCAGGCTTGACCGTGTCGCTGAAGGACCTCAGGCGACTCACGGCTCCGAGCGATGTCTCAAGAGACGTGTAGCTCCGAATGAGGTTTGAGACGCCATCACTGAACGTGAGAAGCGAGAGGAGACCTGCACCAGTCATTCCCGCATTGGTGCGTAACTGGGTCGCCAGCGCGACGAGGAGGACGGCGATGCCCGTGACGATGAGGTGGAGCGTCGACGTGAGCCACTGCTGGATGACAGCGAGTAGGTAGGCCGGTCGCTGGGAGCGGTCGAGGAGCTCGTTGTTGCGGGCGATATCGATGGGTTGCCAGCCAAAGGCCCTGATTGTGGTGACGCCCTTGATGGTGTCGATGAAGTGGGTGCTATTTGCGAGTTAGCTTCAAAACAGGACATGATACAGATCAAGAGGTTCTTACTATAGCGGACTCTTGGCTTCCAGATCAAGCAACCGGACTTGTCGTGACGTCCGGAGGTAAAACTTCTGCACAAAGTAGAGAATCACAAACAAGAAGGGGTATCCAGCCGCAAGGTACGGCGTCGCAGAAGCAATGACAACCGCAATGCCGACCGAGTCGGACAAGTCCAGCGTAAAGTTGGTCAGGGCCAGGGGCAGGTCGTTGTCCAGGAGCGTCATGTCCTGTGAGAACAGGTTCGTCACGATGCCCGAGTCGGTCGTGGTGAAGAACCTGAGCGGCGCGGCAACGACAGTGGTGATGGCCCGCCTGTGAAGCTCAGTGCCCGCCGAGGCCGTCATCCAGACCAGGGTCGAGACGGCGTTGATGAGCACGAAGAGAATGTATCCGGAGCGAATCACCCCGTAGATGCCCACGTAGAAGCCGGCTGGCTCGTCGAAGATGTCCTCGGACCAGAACTTGAGCCAAACGCTGGAAAGGTTGGAGCAGACTCCGCACATTACGCCGGCAAAGATCACGGTGAGGACGGACAGAGGGCCGACGCTCTTGAAGTAATGTTTATAGATGGACCAGTCGCCAGTCATCCTCGCCTTGTCGTCCAGGACGGCCTTGATGTCTTTGGATGGTGGGTTCGGTGCAGCTGTGGCCTCGTCTTCCGACTTTTCCACGTCTGATGGAGTCTCCGTGCCGCTGTGCTTGACACCAAGGCTATGGACATACTGGTTATTCTCCATCAGCTCTTGGAACGTCCCTTGCTCGATGACTGTCCCTCCAGCACCAAGAGCGATGATGTGATCGGCTGTGGGCAGATGCCGCACAGAATGGGTGCAGACAACAACCGTAACGTTCCGCCGACGAGTGAGACCCATCGGGCCAAAGACTCGACGGAACAGCTCAGCCTCGGTATCATTATCCAGTCCGCTCAGGATATCGTCAAAGATCATGACATCCGCCTCCGAGTAGAGCGCGCGCGCAACAGAGACGCGCTGCTTCTGGCCACCGCTCAGCATGATGCCGTTGCTGCCGATCCTGGTGTCGTGGCCCTGCGGCAAGAGGCCGGCATCTGTGCCGAGCATGGTGGCGTCGATGATGTCGTCGTACTTTTTCTGGTCAAAGGCACAGTGGCCGATGATGTTTTCCTTGAACGAGGCGTTGTACCATACGCCACCACCCTTTCGACAACCCCACCCTTT